>BGPT01003242.1:29017-48729 GCA_003297045.1 Symbiodinium sp. clade C Y103 | reverse complement strand
TGTGTGTGTGTGTGTGTGTGTGTGTGTGTGTGTGTGTGTGTGTGTGTGTGTGTGTGGTGTGTGTGTGTGTTTTTTTTTTTCCACACACACCTATTTTGCATCTGCATAGGTTAGTGCAAGGCCGGCAATGTATTTGTTACATTGGTTCCATCGCATCGGAATCTGTTTGGCCTCACATCCATGTACAGTCAAGAATTGTGAAAAGGCTATTGCGCTCTCATTGTCCCAGGTGATCTGTTCGGAGCAGGGCCATGATGGCCGCTTCTGTCTCATCAGGCACGGTTGATTGCAAAGGAGATGGCAATGGAGATGTTTGGCTGGTTCCCATGGGCTCTGGTGTGTCCAAGTGTGTCGCCTGTGTTGCTGGAATCAACGGCCGATACACATGTAGCCGCACGCAATCAGCTCTCACTAGCCAGAAAATCGATGCATTGCTACGAAACCAGTCAGGAACCTGCCAGACCGGAATTGCTGGTTGTTGGTCATCTGTGATCAGCCAAGAAATCGGCTGGCAATCTGGTATCACAGCCGGTCGCAGCTTCAATGCTGAACGAAAATGTCCTGCCCCTGAAGTTCCTAAATGTGCAGCTGAAGCAATCAGAACATAGCTCACTGTCTCACTGCGCAGATCCGTGCCAGTGAAAACCTGGATATCGCATTCAGCCTCCATGTTGATCTTGCAGGAGCTTTTGCAGATTGCACCAGTTGCATCCTGATACATCCTGTCCAGGTGAATACATATGAGCTGGGGAGCCTGCAGCAGTGCAGAGCGCATGCCATCAGCCTGCACCCACAAGCGCATCAGTTCTGTCAATGTAAATTCAAAATCAGGATCAGGAGCATGTATTTCTGGAAAGGAGAGACCAAGAGGAATATAAGGTCCGCCAAAATCAAAAGCATGCACATCATCGCGTTCTTCAACCCTTTTTTCCCATGTCATGTTGACAGCTGGTGGCTGTAGCCAAGTGAAAATTGCCGCAGTGAACTCTGAGGAGTCATGTTGACGTTCACGCTGGGACCCCTGAAACGTTCCCCATGCTTGCAGAATCTCATTGAACCAGCCTAAATGTTCAAGTGCAACCATCTGAAAATTGTGACATGGCAGGAATTGAATCAGTTCTGCAAAGCGCGCCCCTAACTGAGAAGGCTCACACTGCACAGTCAACATAGTCCAAAGCAAACAGAAAATGGTGGAGTTGGCAAAGCACCAATTCTGGTAGTTGCGCAGACTGAGATGGCTAATGATGTGCAGCCACACTGCATGTTCTGGCCTCAGGTCGTCTGAGGAAGGGCTGATTTCGCTTTGCCCTTGCCTCTCCCCTTCGGGAGCTTCTGTCCCAGACTTTGCTGTATGGAATCCGCTAACCCGCTCTGGAGCAGGGAATGTGTCTTCAACATCGTGCCTAGCAGGCTCCACACGCTGTTCCTGCAAAGCTGGAATAGGAGATCGTGTTCTCTGTCCGCTCTGGGGTTGAGATGTAGTTTCCATGGCACTGTCGGCGCATCTCTCTGGCCCACTGCCTGAAAACTCAGCACCAATTCCGGTGAACGGAACATTTCTACAAGCTCCTGGCAGTGCTGGAGCATCTTGCCCATACTCACTGGTGTCTTGCTGCTCTTCTTGGGATTGTTGCACAGGGCACCATTCCTTGAAGGGCCATGAGCCGTCGGGAAGAATCAGCTCCTTCTCCAGAGCCATCTGGTGTAGCTCCTCTCCAGGCTTGGCTGTTGAGAGCTTGGTCACACGAGCCAGCATCTCGGCCATCAGTGTCTGGCATAGATGTTGCCTCAGGGAGGTCATTGGTAAGGTCGAGGACTTCCGGTTGGTGTGCCAAGTCTGTGTGGCCTGGAGCAGCATGGCCAGACTGCCTGTGGGGTCCTTGCTGAAGAAGAGCACGAAGCTGTCCGTGCGGCGGCATGTGTTCAACTCCCTGTCGTGGCGCGGCACCAAGTGAGCCAATTGGTGAACCAGAATCTGCAGCTGCTGGTTTGGTACCATCTGCTGCTGTGGCGTCTGCATCTGTGGCATCAGCTGTTGGGGCTGATGTTGCTTCTTGGTTCTTTTTGATTCTCTTGGATTTGGAGGAAGTTGAACTTGGCCTTGAAGAGGTGGGCCTAGCATTGGCGCCAGGAACTTGAACGTCTCCATGACCTCCTGGGACGCCCATTGGTCCGGAGGGTGCATCACTGAATCGGCCATCTGTCAACAGGCCTGTCAGCAGATATGCAATCTGCAGGAGGCAAGGACAGTTGTGCAGCAGGTGGGATTGAGCCAGCTGGCGTCGCACCGCAGCAGGTTGATCAGGCATCATGTCCAGAGGCAGATTATAGATCTGTTGGCACGCATAGCACTGATAATCAAGCTGTTGCAGAGGCTTCATCAAATGAAAAAGTTCACCAATGTAAAATGAAATCGCAGGATGTGTGCCAGGGTGTGCCTCACGTAAATGTTGGCACAAGGAGGCCGCATCCAAGTCCATCCCACAGAAGAGGCACTGTCGACGCAAGACAGCATGAATTGTCAGGTCCTGCCAAAGCTGGTCAAAATGTCGATTGGCAAGCAAACTTTCCAACTGAAAACGCACACATCGATCCAATTGCCTTGACAACATCTGATCAAGTGCAAAGTCTGTCACAGGAAGCGGTGCAAAAATCATACCATCAAGCCTGCAATAAAGCATGGCCAGCTGTCGGAGAGGAATGCACACGTGGCTCAGCCTGCGTTGCCCCACCATGGGGTTGCAGACACAATGGCCCTGGGAATAGAACATGTGTACCAGCAGCATTGTCAATTGCTGGGCCTTGCGCCAGAGTCTGGCGTGAGAGCCCTGCAGATGGCCAGCCAAGTCAGAGGCCCGCTGATAGGCCACTCCACACATCTGGCAACGGATGGTGAGCCGAAGGCGCTCACCAGAATTGCCAAGAAGAATTTTCATCTGGCCACCAATGCAAGCATCTAAACATGTCTGTTCAATCGCCTGTGTTTCACTCACCGCATAGGGGCTGAAGAGCGCACAGCGCCCCTGCACCACGTGTGAACGTAGTCCAGCAACAGTTTCAAATAACTCTCCGCAATGAGAGCAAGCTGGACTTCCAGCTATGCTGTCTCTGCTGATGTTGAAACTAAGACTTTGCAATTGGTGCTGTTCTTGAAGATGACTACGAAGATCTTCAATGGTGGCAAACAGGTTCAAGCATATCTCACAAAGAAGCTGTGGTGGTGCCTCAGAAGAAATCGTGTCATCCGCATGAGGTTGAGCGCCAAATAGCAAAAGCATCGCAACCTGGACCCAGATGGGACACACATGAGTGCGGAAAAGTGACCTGCAAAAAGGGCATGGTGTCTCAGATGCCCAAGTGTTTGTGAGCCATGTGGCCCTATTGGGAACCCCATCCCAAAATTGGCTGTGCATCAGTCGGTAATGGGCATTCAGCTCTTGAAGTCTACTGAAATGGTGTCCACACAAGATGCACTGTTTGCTCATAAATGAACAAGCCGTGGTTTCACGTTCAAGATCACGCCATGCACGTCGATCCACAATGTGAAGAAGTCTGTGTCCAAATTCTAAATTGCGCAAAAACTGAAGATCTGAATCTGCCAATGGTCTATGGCCCCGGGCTGCCAACTCATGGGCAGCTCTTGAGGAGCCCGTCATGTAGATTCGAGATGCCGCTGGGTGTGCACTGGATGCTGCACAAGGACCACTGTGCAAGGCCTCACAGCCACGTTCAACATGGATACGAAAATTGCGCCAGCTGGTGTATGTTTTGTGACAATACTTACAAGTGGGCAATCCATCAGTCATCAAATCTGACATGTTGGCAAAAAGAACACGATCTGCAGATTGAGCATGAACCTGTGTGCAATGTCTTCGAAAAACAGCAGTGTCTGAAGTTGCAAAACCACAAATGGAGCAAATATGCAAAGCCACTATTGCCTGTTGAGTCAGAGCAGGCTCAACGAATCGATCACCCAAGTCCTGGGCCAAAGTCAGGCGCTCAATTGTCAAATGAAGTTGATCCCAAGACAGTTGCAGTGTGATATCTTCCACTGGCAAACTGTGAAGCCGTTGAGTGACTGACTGCAAAAATTGCTTGGCCGCAGTGCGCAAAAGTTGCAAAGGCGTGGGAATGGAATGCAAGTGCAATGCTTGTTGATTGGTATGTCTGGTTCTGTACGCATGGTCAGATGCTACTTGGCGAAGCATTGGATACATAGCTTGCTGCAATGTCTCAATGCCCTTGTCTGAAATGCCTGTTGCAAAAAGACCATGACAAAGAACTGGAAATACACAGGTGCTCCATAAATGAAATCTTTGCTGAACTCGTAAGGTGTGTTTGTGTCCCAGCCAACGTCCAAGTCTTCGTTGGGCTATTCGAGCCAAAACCAATCGATGTTGGAGAGTGGCTGATGCGCAATCTTTGTAGGTCATGATTGTGCCCAAGTACTTGACCCGTGTGGCCAAGGGAATTTGAATGTCACTGCCATCTGAAAGTGGGATGATCAACTTTTCAACGCCAGCTGTGGTCTTCACGTAGCGTGGCTTCACATGTCTATGTGAGGTGCCAGCAAACGTCAGCAATGCTGCCGACTTTTGAGGATTCAATGCAAGCTGGAACTCTCGAAGTGTCGACAAAAGGACTCCAAAGGTTGTCAAAAGCTGTTGTAGATCAAATTCTGAATAGAAAATACCTCCTAGCTGGCAATCGTCTGCGTACAAATTGACATGGGATCTTAACCAGGTGGGTGGAATGATCTCAGCAACCCGATGCAGAAAAAGTAGAAGAAGGCAATTCCATAATCCAGGTGCTGCTTTGCAGCCTTGTCTGAGTCCTTTTCCAATGGGCATGGCATAGGTGGTGTGTCCGTGGGAGACGTGATATTCCGTGCCCTCGTGCCAGTGGGCCAAAAGATTGATCACCTCTTCACTGATGTCAAGGGTGTGCAACTTACCGAATAGTTCAAACCTGGCCACCCCATCAAATGCTCTCTCGAGATCCAGCATGATGGACAAACCCCCGCACACAGTAAACTTAGGAACACCTGCCGCACGTGCATGAGGAGTAGGTCGTTGTGACTGCACCAATTGTTGAACATGAAAACAGTGTTGACTTACTCGACAAATGGAATCCAGAACACTACGCTTTGGCAGGTATGCCCAAACTGGCCATGGAAGCATGGAAGGGCGAGCTTCAGCACTAGCACGTTGGATCAACAGACCTACCAAACTTTTACCAAGTGGTTCCATCAAGGCAAGAGGTCTAAGATTATATGGTGAGGATGGGGGTTTTTGGGGCTTCCCAATTAAGAGAAGCCAACCGTTTCTCCAGCATTTGGGGATGTAAGGCGGGTTCCGATTCCACCATCGTTGAATGACACTATACAACAGGGGTGCAAGGTGCTGGCTCTGTGTACTCCATGCAACGCCTGGTGCAAAAGGAAACGCAACAGCTCTATTCTGCGGAATTTTGCTCAGCGCTTCTTGCAAGGCATGCAAAGAAAAAGGCACTCCTGGAGCATGTGCAAAATGAAGGGGAATTGTACTTGGACCACCCCAAATGTCATGAACAAACTCTTGGAGCAGTGTCAGCTCTTCTGCCGGACTAGCAATGGCTCCTGCATGATTTCTCAATTGGATTCTGCGTCTAGGAGCCTTTGGGGCATGTGTGTTGATCAATCGAAAAAGTTGATGCATGTCATGACAATCAGCTGCTCTCTGTGCAGTTGTGACAACTTCCTGAAAGTTCAACCTACGAACCTGAGCTGCATACCTACGGTGTTGTCGTTTGAGAACATGGAATCTGGTCAGGTGATACCAAGCTCGCAAAACACCGGCTCCTGTGGCATTGCAAAGTCGTTGCAAGCATGCACGATGTTGCCATTTGTTCAGGACAATTGTTTCAGTTTGTTTCCAAGGAACAGGTTTGGTGACAGCACTAACAGGTGGAAAATGGTCCGAAAAACATTGATTGACAGCAGCATGAAAAGAATCAAGGGTACAATCACAAGAGTCCGCTGAGGAAAGCACCTGAGTCAGTTCCTGAGTCATCACCATCTGGGTCTGGTGGACAAACTGCTGCCACTGGGTCGAACCCTGCTGATGGGCCAATTTGGCCTGTGCAATTTGTTGCTTACTCATGCCCTGAGTGCGCATGGACTTGGCTGGCGTCCAAAAAAGAGCAATCTGGTGCAATAAAGGCACATGTCCAAATTGATAAGCACCCATGAATGGTGCATCCCACAAAAATTGGGGTGATTTGGCCACTCCGTCAACGTGGCTCTTCCGCAGGAAAGCATAATCGATTCGGCTGGAATGTGCAGAATGGACGTATGTCGGACCCTCGGTGGCCCTCCAGGTAGTCAATGAAACCAAACCAAAATAACGCAGCAGCTGTAGGAATCTGCCTGAGTCCGCATGCTGTGATCCCTTGGTCAGTTTGCCCTGAAAACGATACCATTCAGTGCCAGAGTGAGAGCTGCAAGTTGGTAAATTGCAGTTAAAGTCACCCAGCAGCATGAGGAGGTGTCTCTGAGGGACCTCCCCAAGGAGTGCATCCAGCTTGTTCCACCATGCAGCCCTGCGCTGAGCACAATCTGCAGTCTTCAAATCCACATGTTGATATGCCGCAACAAGATCCAGGGGTCTCCCCTTGGTGGGGATTCGAACATGTAGGAGGCGTCCCACATCCACTTCACGCCATCGTACCTCATCTGCTGAGCAAAGTTGTCGCGACAGCAAAACCATGATTCCCATTCCGCGATGAGTCGTGCTGCCGCTGTGCAGGTGGATCCAAGAATCGTCAAGCCACTCTGAGGTGAAGGTCCAGCGTGTTTCCACCAAAACAATGACTTGGATCCCCTGTACCGACAGCCAGGTTTTGAGTTCATCTAACTTTGCACTGGAAAGTCCAGAGCAATTCCACTGCAGGCATGTGACCCGTTTGCGGGGTCGGTGCCTTAGGTTGTGTGCAGTCCATGCCCTCAATGTTTCAGGAGAAGGCTGTGCAGGTTGAGCAGGAAGAGGAGGCAGAAAATGAAAATCTTCTGAGGTGTAACATCTTCCCTTGTACCATGCATGTCCTTGTGCCTGGGCACGTCGTTGAGCGCGCTTCAAACTTCTCTTCTTCACAGATGTGAGGCATCCCTGAGAAGCAGGGTGTGCTGTTGGCCAAATGTCATGTTGCTTCGCAGCGCTGGAATGCAAAAAAGCTTGTATCCAGTCTGGCGTTGCTTCGAAGGTCCCCATGACTGAACCTTCACCCTCACCCCTACCGCTCAAGAGAAAAGAGATCACACAAAGCGGCAGCAAGAGCAAGCAAAGCCAAGCTCCAGCTGATCTGAGACTTGAGCGGTGTCTGGACTTGGGACCAGACTTGTGCCGTGGCTGAATGAGTGCAAAAACACGCAAGGGAAAAATTGTGATCCACCTGTGAAGCCAAATGTCACCTGAAGGTTTCCAATTGTAAATAGGGTAGCCGAGATACTCAAGGGCACCTTTAGCCAGCAGGAGTCCTCTTGCCACACACGTTCTGCGCTGAAACAATTGTTGAATCAAAATCAAAAATGAGTTGCAAAAATGACAAATCACGCTGCCGCTGGTTGAAGTCCAAGCTATGGCCCCACTGCAGAAGGCCCAGAAGTGCCAGGTCAAGAGCCTGCAGCACCAGTGTAAATCAAGGTCCCACCCGAAGGCCTCAGGTGTTGCGCAAGGATGCCAAAACTTATGGGGTAGCAGTCGAAAGCCCAGGGACCAGTATTGTCGCAGTCTGCCAATGCAAAACTGTAAGAAGTACAATAATGTGTCTAAGACCCCACTGCAGAAGGCCTGAATGTGCCTGGACAAAGGCCAATAGCACCAGTGTAAGCAAACTGTTGGGCAACGTGTGGAATAGGAAATGAAAACGACCCCACTGCAGAAGGTCCCAGCGTGCCAGGTCAAAAGCCGTAAGCACCAGTGTGAACTGTTGCAATGCCACTGGGGATGAACTGATCCCAAGATGTTCCGTTGGCGTGTCCACAGGCAAAGCAAATAAAAGGTCACTGGCAATGTGATTGACAAAGAAAAACCAAGCCCAGGCCACTCCAAATGCAAGGGTCGGAAAAATAAAGAAGTCCTTTGGCTTCGTCTGACCCCACTGCAGAAGGTCCAGCTGCACAGTGTGTTGTCAATTGGCAGGGATAGGTTGAATTGGTCTTCCGCTGAGAAACAACACTGCCTGAGTCCTCTCCGCAGGAAAGTTGATGAGAAGCTCAATCTGCAGGTTGGAGAGCAAATGGGATGAGCAGCCCTGAAAATTGTATTGTTGACCCCACCGCAGAAAGTCACAAAGGCCGGTGTAAAATTAATCAAAAGAAGCAGGCTGGCTACTAGTGGCTGCCAATGGAGAATCGTGATTGCTGATGCAGCTGGCAGCGCAACCGCCCAAATCCAAGAAAGAAATCAAAAGCAGCGCAAAAACAGGAGGATGGCTTCACCTAAGGATGGATGATCGAATGCTATCGCGGGGCTAAATGGCTCCCTCGACCCCTGATGGTCGGTGCTTGCGTGTGCCGCTCGCGGGCACAAAGGGGCTTGTGTGTGTGTGTGTGCGTGTGTGTGTGTGTGTGCGCGTGTGTGTGTGTGTGTGTGTGTGTGTGTTCGCGTGTGTGTGTGTGTGTGTGTGTGTGTGTGTGTGTGTGTGTGTGTGTGTGTGTGTGTGTGTGTGTGTGTGTGTNTGTGTGTGTGTTCGTGTTCGTGTGTGTGTGTGTGTGTTCGTGTGTGTTCGTGTGTGTGTGTGTGTTCGTGTGTGTTCGTGTGTGTGTGTGTTCGTGTGTGTTCGTGTGTGTGTGTGTGTTCGTGTGTGTGTGTGTGTGTGTTCGTGTGTGTGTGTGTTCGTGTGTGTGTGTGTGTGTTCGTGTGTGTGTGTGACTGTGCGCGTGTGTGTTTTCTACCTTCTTGCGATATTTGAACCTATGATTCCCAATTCCATTTCGGTCAGACGTCTCCTCACAGCGAGCCAAAGCTTCCAAATTAGAATCCAGCATGCTCTTGCACATGTCATGTCATGGTTTTGATGCTTGTGCGTCTGGAATTTCTTGCTTGGAACCATGCAGTCACAAGACCTCCCACTGAATTCCTGAACGGATCATGTCCCGTCGAAAGTAAAGAAACGCATCCAACAGTGATCAACATGCGATCATGTTTGATATTTGAAACAATGTTTCGCTATCACTCTAGTAAAACAATTGTGAAAGACTTGAAACAAGATCCCCCTTGGGTGCTCCTGGCGAAAAACCGGGGGCTGTTGCACCCGTTTTTCGCCGCATGACACTGGCGAAAAAATTGACCATTTTTTCATATTTTTTTCATCATTGATCTCGTGCCCTCGCTTTTTGCCTTTAGGCCCTTTTTTGGGCGTATTTCTATTTAGATCTCGGGGTCCAAGGTTTCAGCCCAGGGCCATTGTGATTATGAAACATCATGGTGTTCTAAAGACCTAGGCTTTTCGCATTTACAGGCTTACTAGTCCAATACGTTGGCCCCAGGGTTTTCGACCGCAGATAACAGGGACGGCGAGAGATCAAGCTGGGTTCTCCCATGCTTTTGACCCATGCCCATTGCTTAACACTTCTTCGCTGCCTGAACATTTTGGCAATTTATAGTGTGCATTTTGGAATTTTGAAAGGTGTATCTTGGGACGTTGGTGTGGGTGGCTTTGCAGAAATGACTGGTCTTGTTGCGTACTGCATGATACTGTTACTCATGGCTAGATTATGCTCGGTGTAATTTGGAGAGCTGTTCCGGATTGTTCTGGCAATGTTCAAAACAGGGATGCATGATATGAAATCTTAGGGTCTGAGGTTTGGTGGTGTATCTTGTTGGGACGTTGGTTCAGCACGGGTTTGAAGAAATACATGGTGCAACATGGAGAGCTGTTCCGACAAAGTTCAAAACAGGTATCTTGGAGAGTTGCTCCGGCAAGTTGAAATCAGGGATCTGGAAGATGAGATCCGAGATATTTTATTTCAAATGCGGAATTGCAAAATATTGAAATGACTGGAACGATGAGAACATAAAATGACGTAGAAATGAAACGGCGAAATCAGGTCCGAGCTTTGACCGTTTTTTGTCAGACATTCTTGGTGGAAGACTTATGTGGGAGCTTGGGTCGGGGCGAAGAAGAATAAGGTGCTTTTCTTAGGCCCTAGGCTTTTGGTTTTTTGTTCGGTTTTATGTTGACATGTTGGACCCTAAGTTTAATCCGCAAAGCCATTTCTCAACTCAAAAATGATGCTTCTGTAAGACCCCCTTTTCCCCGCTGGGTATGTTAATCTTGGCCACTAGGGATTCAGCCGGTTTCTTGGCGAAAAAGGGAGGCCACAGGCGGAGACGTGCACCACACAGGGATAAACAAGTGAACATGACTGAAGCAAGCCCGACAAAGTTCAAACGCTCCATGCCTAAATCGAAGTGCCCGGTTCGGACGGATGACCAAACCTGCAATGCAGGTCCTGGAAGTTCCTGTCGTGTCTGATGCAAAGCACCATCAACTGCAACAGGAGCCAGCCCAGAGCCACCAGAAGCGCCACGCCTGCCACACAAGTGGAGCGCCCACCAGACCCAAGAGCGTCACAAGAGCCAGCCCAGGCGCTGTAAGTGCCACGACTAGCACAAAGTGACGCGGCGCACACTAGACCCAGCGCTCACAGGAGCCAAGTGCCCTGGAGTAAGTGTCACGCCTGCCACACAAGGTCGACGTCACCAAGCGCCACGGTCCACGTCACCAAACGCCACGCCTGCCACACAAATGGACGCGGCGCCCACCAGACAAGCGCATCACCAGAGGCAGCCCAGTACCGTAAGTGACCCAAAGTCAAGGTCGATGGCACCAAGCGCCAGCGCCAACGAAAACCAAGCGCGTCACAAGAGCCAGCCCAGTGCCAAAAGCGCCACGCCTGCCACACAAAGTCACAGACGCCTGCCGCACAAAATGGACGTCGATGTCACCATGCACCACGCCTGCCTAAGCGACTGTCCATGTCACCCTGCGCCACGCCTGCCACAAACAGTGACGCGGCGCCCGCCAGACCCAAGCGCGTCACAAGAGCCAGCCCAGTGCCACAAGTGCTACGCCTGCCAGGCAAAGTGGAGATCGATGCCACCAAGTTGGGTCTGTGTGTGTGTGCGTGAGTAAATTGTGTGTGAGAAAGGTTGCGTGTGAGTAAGTTGTGTGTGAGTAAGCGAGCATGTTGCGAGTGAAAGGTTGTGTGTGTGGGTAAGTTTTGTGTTAACAAGTTGTGTGTGAGCAGTTTGTGTGTGTGAGCAGGTGGTGTGTGAGCAGGTGGTGTGTGATCAAGTTGTATGTCAGTAATTTGTGTGTGAGCAAGTTGTGTGTGAGCAGGTGGTGTGTGAGCAAGGGGTGTGTGAGCAAGTTGTGTGTGAGCAAGTTGTGTGTGAGTAAGTTGTGCGTGAGTCAGTTGTATGTGAGTGAGAGCCATCAAGGTGCCATAAGTGCCACGCCTGTGTGTGACCAAGTTGTGTGTGAGTATGTTGTGTGTGAAAGGTTGTGTGTGTGTGTGAGCAAGTTGTGTGTGAGCAGGTTGTGTGTGAGCAGGTTGTGTGTGAGCAGGTTGCGTGTGATCAAGTTCTATGTCAGTAATTTGTGTGTGAGCACGTTGTGTGTGAGCAGGCGGTGTGTGAGCAAGGGGTGTGTGAGCAAGTTGTGTGTGAGCAAGTTGTGTGTGAGTCAGTTCGACGGACGGCGGTCGACGGCGGTCGGCCGACGGCGGCCGGGAGTGCACAACAAAAACAAGAACCCCACACAAAGATAGGGGGGAAAATCAGATTGATAGCTTTGGTTCTTGGACAGTTTTCTAACTTCAAGGACAAACCATATTGCCACAGAATACGCAATGAACTTCACATTGAGATTTTCTACACAGCAGCGTCAGCCTCGGGCCATGCACGCTGTGGATGCCATGGAGGTTGCAATTGGATGAGACTGGGCGGGCCAATGGGCCGGAAAGCAAGGTGTATGCTGGCATTCATCTCAGCATCTTGTCGGCAGACGCACAGGCACCGTTTAGCACCCCGTTTACATCACCAGGCAGATCTATTACATCCACCATCATCCATCTACATCCCTCAAATGGACCAGCTCCCAACCTTCAAAAGAAGCGGTTTTGCGATTTCTGAGGAAAGGTTTGAAAGATTTTGCTAGCGTCGACACAGCGACAGCGGGCATTTCCTCCACAGCGTTTAAGGGATGGGTTCATTCGTCTGAGGAGGGCTCCCATAGGCCCTGCTCACCACGTCATGAATTACCTACAGCATCCTACAGCATGATACATGCGACGAGGCATGTCGGCATCATACCACAAAAGATGGAAGCACATAATCTGGGTTTACTCGACATAGAGAGACAAAACATCTACATGCGATTGCATGCGTATGTGCGCATCAACACACATACAGACTCAGACATGTATATTGTCAAAGGAAGTTGGGAAGCAATCTTCCGAGTTACGAATGACTTTATTCGATGAAGTTTCACCACATTAACAATTCACCACATTAACAATTCACCACATTAACATTTCATTACATTAACAATTCACCACATTAACAATTCACTACATTAACAATTCAGTACATTAACCATTCACCACATTAACAACTCATTGCATTAACAATTCACCACATTAACAATTCACTACATTAACAGTTCATTACATTAACAATTCACTGCGTTAGCAATTCACCACATTAACAATTCACCACATTAACAATTCACCACATTAACAATTCACTACATTAGCAGTTCACTACATTAATAACAATTCACTACATCAACAACTCACTACATTAACAACTCACTACATTAACAATTCAGTACATTAACAATTCACTAGTTGCATGGGGTAATGGCTGCATGCATGTTGCATGGGACATGTTTCTGGGAGCTAGCCGGGGCACGAAACATTGTGTTTTTTCGGGTAAAGTGGCTGCCGGCGGCGATGAAGGGTACCTCGTGTGCGCGGCGGTTGCGGCTGCGGTCGTTTCNGTAGTTAGAGTGTGTTTAGGAATCTCTGGTCGCAGATCGCAGTGGAATGGCTGCATGCATGTTGCATGTTGTGTTGCTTTGTGCGTAGAGAGATGCGGGCTGGTCATGGGATGTTGCAAAACGCATTGTAGTGGCTGCATGCATGTTGCATGGGACATGTTTCTGGGAGGTAGCCGGGGCACGAAACATTGTGTTTTTTCGGGTAAAGTGGCTGCCGGCGGCGATGAAGGGTACCTCGTGNTGTTGCATGGGACATGTTTCTGGGAGGTAGCCGGGGCACGAAACATTGTGTTTTTTCGGGTAAAGTGGCTGCCGGCGGCGATGAAGGGTACCTCGTGTGTGCGGCGGTTGCGGCTGCGGTCGTTTCATCGTCGAATCGGTTCCTCCTTGCGGTCTGGCAGTGTGCGGTTCTTCTTGCGTATGTAGTTAGAGTGTGTTTAGGAATCTTTGGTCGCAGATCGCATAGGAATGGCAGCATGCTTGTTGTCATGTTGTGTTGCCGGGCGGGTTGGCAATGCCACGTTGACAAACGCATTGTAATGGCTACATGAATGTTGCATGAGGCGCCGCTGTGCGTATTTCTCTTGTGTTTGCAATGAGCGTTTGCGAATCGCATTGTTATGGCTTCCTTGGTCCCACGGCTGCGTGTGATTTTCCTATTAAAAGTCTTATTATAAAATCTTCAAAATCGTGATTTTTTAGGCTTTGGCGTCGAGATCCGGTTTTGGAGCTGTAATTTCTGGCGCCGTTGTGCGTAGTTCTTTTGTGTTTTCAGATGCAGCGTGTGCGAATCGCATTGTAATGGCTGCATCAAGGTGCCTGAGTGGCGTGGCTGCGTGCGTAGTACTAGTGTGTCTTGCAGCTGGACATGGTAAATCGTATTGGAATGGCTGCACTCAGGTTGCGATGTTGACTTGTCAGCAGATTTTCTGCATTTTGGCGCTGGTGATTTTCCTGTTAAGTACCCATTTCCACCCACTCCCTTGCACCCACGCTGTCCGCACCGTCCGCGCATCCAAGCTCGTGCGGTCCGCGCATCCAAGCTCACTCATCCCCAGCGCCTCCTTTTCCGTACCCATTTCCACCCGCTCCCTTGCACCCACGCCGTCCGCAGCCGTCCGCCCATCCAAGCTCGCTCATCCCCAGCGGCTCCTTTTTCCTCGCTCATCCCCAGCGGCTCCTTCTCCCTACCCATTTCCACCCACTCCCTTGCACCACTCACTCCCTTGCACCCGTTCCTTTCCCTTCCTTTCTCTTCCTTTCCTTTCCTTTCCCTTCTTTTCCCTTCCACCCACTCCTTTCCCTTCCTTTTCTCTTCCATTCCCTTTCTTTCCGTTCCTTTCCCTTCCTTTTCCCTTCCTTTCCGTTCCTTTCCCTTCCTTTCCCTTCCTTTCCATTCGTGTCCTTCCTTTCCCTACCTTTCCATTCGTGTCCCTTCCTTTCCCTTCCTTTCCCGTCCTTTCCCTTGCAGCCACACCGTCCGCACACCACCGTTCAAATCAGCTCGCTCCCCGCGCGGTTTACCAAACTAAACGAGAACCCAAGCATCGAAGATGCTTTTGGGAAAAAACATCTTTGGGGCTTATTTACTGGGCCAAGAGCCTATGTGGACCCTACTTTTTGGCCCTACTTGAATCTGATTCTGACTCGGGGAAATTTCAACCTCAAATTTTTCATTGCAACATGCCTCTCAGAACCGTAGAGTTTGTAGAGTCCCAAGTCTTTGACAGCAAAGTTCCGGCGCACCGTCACAAGAAAATGCGTCTCGGTCATGGCCGGAAGTTATTTTTCACCGTTGCTACTGCCACCGTCATTCCTGCTGTCCCATCCTAGTGTTTCCGCCCTACGAAATTATTCATGCGAATGAGCTGTGCACATGTTGGGTTCATGTTGTTGTTGTTGTTGTTGTTGTTGTTGTTGTTGTTGTTGTTGTTGTTGTTGTTGCTGCGGTTGTTGTTATTATTGCTGCTGGTGTTGTTGTTGTTGTTGTTGTTGTTGTTGTTGCTGTTGTTGTTGTTGTTGTTGTTGCTGTTGTTGCTGTTGTTGCTGCTGTTGTTGTTGCTGCTGTTGTTGCTGCTGTTGTTGTTGTTGTGGCAATGTATATATACCTAGTGTTGCTGCGTCAGTGTTTTGCCGCCGTGTCGAGACTCGAAGTCAGAATTGTAACCCTGGCGCTGGCCAGTTTCCAAGATGTTTCAAGATGTTCCAAGATGGCCCAAGATGCTCCAAGATGCTCCAAGATGCTCCAAGATGCTCCAAGATGCTCCAAGATGCTCCAAGATCCAAGTTAGAATGCCAATTAGGTTTTTAGGTTTTAAGGTTCTGGGTTCGGTGCTGACAAAACATTTTTTGTTTTTGGGCAGTTGTGCAAATTATACAATGATTAGTGTTTTGGAGAGCGTTTTCTTCTGGTTTGTTTCTACAGTTTGTCCAAAAGTGGACCGCCAAGCTAAAGGGTTTTAGGTGTTTGTTGTGTTCAATTCGTTATTCTTGTGTTATGCAGGTGCCAGCCGAATAGACAGCAAGTATGAAGCTTTGCATATTGGGAATCAATACGACCAACAGAAAAAATCGGTCTGACCGTAAAGTGGCCAACATGCAGTCTGTGAGACTTTCAGCACAGATTGTGGGAACTATGACCGAAACCCTGGAGGGTCAGCCTCTCTAACTCTTGGGGTTGGTTGATGGATTTATAAACCATTCACATGGACATTACATGACATTACCTTGTTGATGTGCGGAGACACAGCAGGTAAATCCATTCAGGCCATGCAGACCAGTCACATTGCTTCTCATTGCCTGTGAGGTTACTGTTGTATTGAACAAAGAGGCGCATGCAAGAGCTGCATGCGTGGGAAAGGGCTTTGCCAACTGGAAATTCTACCCGTCCCTTGGCTGTCCTCAATTAGCTGCAGAGGGACGGACTGCAGACACCAAGTCCGAAATATGCAGCCCAGTGCTGGAGAGCTCCTTTTGCTCTGCTTGGCAATTTCATTTTCTCGCAAATCCACAGGCTCCTTTGCCCCGCAGTTTAACATCTCACTGATTTTTTGTTCCCTTTTTGCGCAAGCCGAAACAGTACCATAGTCGACGTAACACATTCGGACGCAAGCGGTCACTCACTCCCCAAATTCCTCAGCATTCAAGTTCAAATGGATTCAAGTGGTATATGTCTGATTTGTTTTGAACTTTTTGAAGTTCAAATTGCATCAAGGGCATATCACATGGTTTGACACTGACGTGTTTGTGCTGTATCGACCCACGCTCCACGACCCACGCGTAACACAAGGTAAACAAATCAAGGCAAGACAACAAGACCACGCAGCACGGACTGGCTCCGCGCAGCGCGACAGGATAGAAATACAGAAGGTCAAGAATAGAGAATAGAGTCTCAACTTGCCTCGGTTTGGAACAGGTCCAACTCATGCCAAAATAACCAGCGCAAATCAACCAGAAGATTCAAGAAATGATAGCAGGAGCCATTCACTTTCTGAAATGTAAAGAACCAGTCTGAGACCATTATTCAAGAAAGTGACTACCTTTTGCAGCCCCGAATGGATTAGCTCACACTAACGCGAACCCAAGGTGGTCATTTTCGTTGACGCAGGACAAGCAAGATGTCTTGTGCCCCTGGCACTAAGAAAAGGGAAGGAAAAAGAAAGGACAATGGTATCTAGAAGGATATTTTATTGAATATATCTACATGTTATCAAACGTTGAACGCATGCACACCCAAACGCACGCATAGGCAGACGGGCCCCACCTCGTGCACGCATGCATTGAGAGCTTCCACGTTTGAGACGTGTTGCAACTGGCTCAAGGGTCTGTGGCTGTGCTGCCCGCATTACCTCACGCATCCCCGTTGAAATTTCCCCTATGAAAAGGGTGGCCACAACGCCCATATTCAAGCTTTTTTGGGGGTCATTTTGTAGTAAACCATTTTCCCACGCCCAGCCATTTTGTAGCATGCACCAATTTTCGGGCCTTAAGGCCCATTTCAAGGGGTCATTTTGTAGGAAATTTGCCTGCGCCCTGGCATATTGAAAGAACAAGAAATAGATGAGTATGGCCTAAAATCACTATCATGTAGCAATGTCAAAATGCAGCTTTAAAACTTGCCATGCATTTTGTAAGAAACTCTTTGGCTACTTTTAGGGTTCATTTTGTAGGGAAATAATGTTTTGCATACTCGTGCAGGGAGTTTGGCTGCGGAACTCAAACCACCTGTAGTTTTTCGTTCTTGCGTGCCTTGGTGCCTCATGGTGCACCCCATCATTTTGTAGGGCTTATGTGGTGACACCCCTTCATTGTCTAAGAAGACACGCAAAAACCTTCACTTTGTGTCAACATTGCGACAGAAAAAAGGCAGCCCAAAAAAACATATAAATAAACCACAAACCCAGTTCATTACAAAAAGGATGGGTTGATCCTTAAAGACAATTGAGGGCTGAGTGAGAAAAATCCTGGGAAATAGCAAAACAGCAAGTTCTTGCAAAATGATGCCTTTTTTCGGGGTCCATGGTCCAAGATCATTCGCAAATTTCATTTTCAGAATAATTTTGAAATCAGAAATTTGGGCCAAAAATACCTCCCTATACCTCCCTACAAAAAGGGTTTTAAAGGAATATGGTTTGAGGTGTCTGAGCAGCGCATTTTGTAGTTATAAAGCGCGGGGTCTGACTCACACGTTTTTTCTGGTTTTGCTGAAGGTGTACCTTCCTTGCCACTTGCCGAGTTTCAATAAATAGTTGTTCCATCGTATTCCTCCATCTCTCTCCGGCATCTCGCTTTCAACATGGTAACATGCCCTTTGTCAGCAGGTGGACTTGTGATGTTTGGACTCAAACCTTTCGATTGGACTACACTTTTAAAGCACTCAGTGAAGGATTTTTTTCATGCGGAAATTGAGGCACCAACAAACAAATCCAGCCAGACAATGTGCTTGCTACGCTTACAAAGCGCAGCTGAAGATCCTATCCTGGAATGTAGCAAGTCTGAGGCGCACCGTTTGAATGCCTTGAAGTTTCTTAATTTCTTGAGGCGTGTTTGGAGTTTGGGCTGTTTATGTATTCCGGGTTGTGAACCTCCTTGCAGCCATGCTGTGGTCCAAGCATTCCAAGATTTGCTCCCAGCAGTTGGCGTTCCAGTTCTTGCGGTATTGCTGTCTCTTGATTGCCCTCGCGTGTTTCTCAAGGGTACTTGAATGGGTGTGGGTGGATTGGGCGTTGGCTTTCCTTTTTGCATCGCCCGCCTTTTGCATATGTTCACATTGTCAGATCGATGATGAGAAGAGATGGAGGAGCAGAATTATCTGTGGTACTCCGGAGTGAGCAGCCGGACATCACATTTCTCCAGGCAACAACCCAGTGAATATAGAGCAGATTGGGAAAGGAAGTAGGACAATCGCAGCAGCCTTTCCGGAGAAGATGCAGAGATTACATACACGTGTTATTGAATCTTAGAATAGCCTGCCGCATGATTTTGCTGACAGCGGGTGTGGGACAGAGCAGCAACATTGCCAAATCCTGTGTTTTGATGTGTTTTGCTTCTTCTAAAGCCCAATGCTCCAGGAACACAGGCTGCAGGACATCAATGTTGCCGAGCTGGAGCCGAAAGTGCTCCAGATGTTCAACCGAGCTTGTCTCGGGGAACACCGTGCCTTGGCATTTAAATAGCCATGTCACAGTTTGCGCCAATGATGGCATGAAAAAAACACGCTCATTGCCCCAGTACTTTCTAAGATAGCAAAAAGTGTTGGACTTGTGATCTTGAGAAGCGTTCCGTCTTTCCAAAGCAAGCAAATGCAGTCTCCTGTGAGGGCACGGCACTGTGCGATGCAAACGACAAGCTTGTAGCCTGGGCCCGCTGGTGAAGCTGTTTGTAGGTTATATGATTTCCGTTACCCAGACAGGGTGCATAAAAAGCCCCCCCTTGGAATTTCCTTCAAAAAGCAGACAACCCGGGTTGTCACTTTTGCTTACATTCTTTAGTCAACTTTTTTCAACGAAGGAAGTTTAGAAGTCAAACTTCCGACAATATGGACAGATGGAAAAGCACAGACAGGAAGAAGCTCAGACAGGGAGAAAGTCAGAAGAGAGAAGATGCAGGCGCGCGAAAAGGTAGGAAAGGCGAAACACCGTTTTTTTTCCAATGGTTTGTGGCTCCGGAGGGTCGAAAAGTAGGCTCGCTAAAGCGGCGGGTGCGGAGACATTTGTGCAGATGAGAGATCAAAAATTGCACGCCGTTGTGGCGCGAAGATCCGGGTTCCAATTTCCACTACAGAATGCAGGGGCCCAGGGCCACTACAAACCCTCAAAAACAGCTGTTTTTGTAGGAAATCTTGGTCTTGGAGCCCTGCACTTTGTAGCAAGAGTGATGTTGAAGAGTTGTANATTTTTTACAACTCCATTTTGTAGTGATTATGTTCATGATGGGCCATCTTCGATGGAAAAGTTCTAACCCCAACTTGTAGGCTTTGTGTCTTGTGCAAGGTTTTTGCTTCAATTTTGTAGGGAATTTGCCTGGGGATCCTGGATGGTGGTGGGATGCCAGGAGGGGTTGTCTTTGTAGTCTTTGCTTCGGGTGGTGGGATGCCAGGAGGGGTTGTGGTGCGGACTTCTGCAATTGCATGTCCTTCGTGTGGCCCTTGGGGTTTGACCCGAGGGTGT
>BGPT01003242.1:0-27113 GCA_003297045.1 Symbiodinium sp. clade C Y103 | reverse complement strand
TTCATTTGCACCCATCCATTTTGTAGGGTTTGGGTTAGACCCCGCATTTTGTAGTTACAAAACGCGGGGTCCAACCCCTTGGGGTGAATTTCAAGGGGGGATTTCTGAGGTAGGTTGAGCTGCCTTTTACTGATTTTCTTTTCATTTGCACCCATCCATTTTGTAGGGTTTGGGTCAGACCCTGCATTTTGTAGTTACAAAACGCGGGGTCCAACCCCTTGTGGTGAATTTCAAGGGGGATTTTTGAGGTAGGTTGAGCTGCCTTTTTTATTTTCTTTTCATTTGCACCCATCCATTTTGTAGGGTTTGGGTTAGACCCCGCATTTTGTAGTTACAAAACGCGGGGTCTAACCCCTTGGGGTGAATTTCAAGGGGATTTTTGAGGTAGGTTGAGCTGCCTTTTTTGATTTTCTTTTCACTTGCACCCATCCATTTTGTAGACGTACAATATATGGGAATGGGTAAAACTGAAGGCTGTGGCAAACTGAAAACCACAGATTGAACTGGGCAGTTTGATCATCCTACCTTTAGGTACCAAAGTTTGATCAATGAATGTGGCAATTGAAGCCAAGAATGAACCAGACCCAATATAGTGACCTTTTGGGGGTTCTTATTGTAAACCATCGGAAGTAGGGGTATACGGTATACGGTATACCCAATGAAGCCAAATTCTGGATCGTTGTTGAATAAAGAGTATTTGGTGGGTTCCACAGTATTTTACTATTGAAATTCAAGTAGCACAGACGAGGAGAGAACACCTGAGAAACAAACGGGAGAAAAAAGAAATCGCAGGGATTGAAGGATTGGAATGGATTGGAGACATGTTGGAGAAAAAAACAGTTTCCTATTAAAAGCTAAATCTGCTACAAATAGCCTCGCCGACCCTACTTTTTAGGAACCTAAAAATTGCTACAAAAAGCTGGGCCCTGCAGCGCTTGACCCACTACAAAATGCAGTTGTAAAACAAGGAGGGCTGCATGGCACTCGAGTTGATGGGGCAAGATCCTTCCTACAAAATGGACCTTCCAAAAAATAGGTCTTTTAAGACCTACAAATGAGACCTANTGCATGGCACTCGAGTTGATGGGGCAAGATCCTTCCTACAAAATGGACCTTCCAAAAAATAGGTCTTTTAAGACCTACAAATGAGACCTATTTCAGAACGCCTCCATTTTGTAGTAAGGGCCTATCTTGGATTGAAGCATTTTGTAGTGATTTCGGGGGGGGGGTGGTTGCAGCAACCTGTAGTACCAGGGGGGTAGGCATCGACATTTGTACCTACAAAATGGGTTCACAACAACACCCCCCTAATGCACAGNGTGGTTGCAGCAACCTGTAGTACCAGGGGGGTAGGCATCGACATTTGTACCTACAAAATGGGTTCACAACAACACCCCCCTAATGCACAGGGTGATGCTTACAGCATTATATACATAATTATATATACATTCATACATAGTAACTTAACAAAATTACCTCTATTTGACTAGTATTATAGTGTTACATATTCTCATATTCATATTCATTAAGTCATGAGCATAGTCATTACATGTATATCATAGTTACAGATATCCTACTTGTTATTTGAATATTCCTTATATTTCTATAGACAATCATTGTCAAAATCATTTTTAAATATGAATATCATTGTTTGTAGATGTTTTTCCCAATGTATTCCCACTCTAAAAACTATTCTAAATGATGGTGGAATTGCCAATCTGCCAGGTCCTGGAATCTAAGGATCAATATCGCCAGGTCTGGCAATAAGTCGCTATAAATGATGATGAAGCAGTCATTCCACGTAAGTAACTAAGAATTTCAGATTATATCCCATTGTATGTCCATACTCTCCCATAATATTCTATCATAAATCCATATGAATCCCTATTAAAGTCATTCTGAACTCAATGGATTTGTTTAAGGGAAAATCTACAGGACACCTCCATATTTGATGGTAATAACCATGGTTTCCTGAACATTTTCCCTTGAAACCAATCCGATGATATGGGGGTTTCCTACAATGGGGGTACCCAAAAATGGATGGTTTATAAGGGAAAACCCCAATCTAAAATGGATGATTTGGGGGTACCCCTATGACTTAGGAAACCTCCATATGAACCTGTCAGATCTGTCAGGTCCTCGAATTTATGGAGGACTTTGCTTCTTCCTTAGGCCTCACGGCCTCGCAGCGCGAAGCTCTGCTGCAGCAGCTGGGTGTGGAGGATCAGGAGCTGCTCGACGCCAAGCAGCTGGCAACTCGGTAGCAGTGATGGGTACAGCAACGAAGACAGAACTAATGTGGGCAAAATTTTTTTGAGGACCCTTTGCTAAACTAACATAGCTATGGAAAATCAGCATTTTGAGGTAAACAAACTATAAATCACCAATTTTCCATGGCTATTTTAGTTTACCAGAGGGTATACTTTGTGATATATAATGATATGATCTGGGTAAAACAATGCCATGAACCATTCATTTGGGAATGGTTTATATCACCTATTTGTAGTGAAATTGGGGATGGTTTATCATTGTTTTACCAACATTATTGGGAAACTATTGGGGAGTTCAGCTTGCACTTTTAATTATTTTGCCAACAAAACATGTCTATTTGATCCAGAGAGAAGGGTACAACAACCACCAAAACTAGGGAGCCAACCACACAAAAAAAGAGAAACTTCAACAACCCAAAAGAGGGATTCAACCCACGAAAAAGGGATTTTCAGACTGGACATGAATGTTCACCCCAGATTGATATGGGGGGTTCCCAAAGTAGCAATCTCCCTTAATAAGTGGTACCCCCCCCCTAAGAGGTTTATCAATCCAGGATTGATATTACTCATGGTAAACCAACCATCGCTTTCTGGAAAATCCCCAATGAAAAAGCGATGAGTCTCACAAGGTTCAACAGCAAGAGGAAGAGATCGCGATGCTCGGCTGCAGAGCTGGGGCCTCCAAACGATAGAGATATACTTTGCATAATCTTTGCAGGGATTGTCCTAGACTTGAACATGTTCAACAAAAGCATGGTGTGTTTGCATTGTTTGCTATCGAAACTAGTGCCCCTTGTTTTGATCTGTTGAAATCTAAAATGAATGTGAAAATCTCTAGTTGTTATACCAAAAATGAATAGGCGTTCTTCAAACGTATGTGGTAAACCCAATAATAAACCATCCCCAAATTTAGCATAAATGGTTGCTATAAAGCATCCCCAAATTGTATTTTTATCATTGGGCTGCCCACATTACTGTAAATTATTCAGATTTCACCTCATTCTCAGAGCCATTTCCCAGTTAGCCTAAGCCAACAGCATCAGCAACGTCAACCAACAACGACGCTTGCCGCGCGTGCCACCCGAGGAAGTTGACGGCCGAGTCCAAGAAGACCTCGAAAAAGCAGAAGGGGCCGCTGCTGGTTCCTGGGTGAAGCCTGAGCGATGTGCAGAACTTCGAGATTCCAAGATGAGTAGTGTTCAAAACCTCTGTTGGTTGATGATTAATGTGGGTAAAACAATAATAAACCATCCCCCAAAACACCATAAATAGGTGGTATAAACCATTCCAAAATGGATGGTTTATTATTGTTTTACCAACATTATAGGGGATGATACTACCCAATATATTGGGTATAAGAATCCAATAATAGGGGAATCCCTATATATAAACCAACCAGTATAATGGACAGAGGGATTTTGAACACTGCTCAGATATCAAATATGGGGATCTATATCATATATGGGGATGTAAAAGTATAATTTTGTTTAAACAACTATACTCAGAAGTTGGAGATGAAGTAAATATCAAACATCGCGATTTTATGGGATACATTCATAGGGATGCAAGGAGAGATATCACCAAGTATAATCAAAAGGTGGATGGTATAACCTACGGTATATATATATATATATATATCTATTATTACCCAGATTGGAGGATGGTCATGAATCCATTCATAGTATTCATAGGGATTTGTATACACATGAAAAAGGGCGTATTTAAGGTCCCCAGTGATGTTTGAATGACCATCAACCATGCAATACCACTTTTTAACCCTGCTATACGTGTTACGGGATCCATCATCGGGTATGGTTTCTATGGAACCTTTTTCTCGAAAGTTATTGTGGATGGTTTATGATGGTGGGTTCACCACATTACTTTTGAGACCTTTGTTGAATGGATATTCCACCTGGTTAACATATGTGCCATGGCCAATGGTTGGATTGTATAATTACATGCAAATGCCAATATTTTGGTATGTTGTTCTCATCGTTTGGTGGATTGCATGACGCTTGAAGCCCGCCCGAAGCGGCTTCATGTCCATATCAGCAGGTGTAGATTACTTGTCAGGTGGTCTTAAAGTGGAGATCTGATCGGTAAGCATCAAAAACGGATATTTTTTAGGTCATTTAGTTTCATATTCTTTCTACCTAGACCCTCCAAGTACCTGAAAATCCATAGCAATATACATCAATATACCATAATATACTATATACCCATTCCTTGGACTTCGGTGAATTTTGTGCGAACTTAGTCCACTGAACCCCCAAGTTTTTTTCCTCATGTTCTTCCCAAACATCCAGGTTTTGTATGATTCCATAGACTTAGAATCTCCCCTGGTATTGTTGGCTAGCCATGCTTCTTCCCATCCAAGCAAAGGTTTTGCTTTTCCAACAAAGGCTCAAAATTCGTTAAAAGACACAAAACAACAAACATACGATGGTGATGATGATGATGATCATCATGATGATGAAGATGATGATCATGTCCCGTCTAGTGGATTTCCGGGGCGGTCAAACGTAGGGTTTGCAGCGAACATGTTTTAAATCATTCATGGGATTCTTGTTCCCATATGATTCACCCATTTCTTCCACCGTTTTCGCATCATTTCCCCTCCTTCGCGGGCGGAGTCCTGAGGCTCGCATCAAGGACTTGGAGCAGGCGCCCGAGTACCTCGCAGCCAAGCGCTTCGTCGAGGATCCCGCGGCGGAACGGGAGAGACAGCGCATGGAGCTGCTGGAGACGTTGGAAGCGAAGGCGAAGTTTCACGGGGGAGGATCATCCGAGTTGATTAGGGGGATGGTAGGATGACAATAGGATGTTAATATTAGTTATACCATAGTTAGTAGATGTTAATAGGTTTAGAAACCAACTTATAACTTGGAGGATCATCCCATTTAGTTCTCTGATTATCTGGGGGTTTCCTAAATGGAGGTGGAAAAATGGATGATTCATAATGGAAAATCATGTCTTTTTTCCACTTGGATGATCTAGGGGTATCCCCATTTTAGGAAACCTCCATCTAGGGTCTATGATATAACGCACTAGTTACTCGTAATTAGGTTTAGAAACGCACTGGATTGGTTTAAGGGAAAATTGAAACCGGAAACCCCTATATTTGATGGGAAAATCCATGGTTTCCTGTAAATTTTCCCATTAACCAATCCAGTGAAAATTGTTCGTGTTGGTGGGGTTAGTTCACCCACTTATAGATGGGATAACTGCAACATCTCAAGGAAAAAAGGGGCTTTACCAGGGTTATTGACCCGAAAAGGGTGATCATAATCACCAATAAATTAGGTCATATAAGTCCCTATAGTAATCCAATCGAGAGAAGTTTTATTTTTCATGGTTCACCTGGGGATTCTATGGTGATAAAAACGTGGATGAAGCCAACAATAATGTAGATTTGGTGGCTGATACTACCTGGTTGGGTGAGTCGTGATGGCTGCAACCCAAATTTTATTTAGGGATACCGGATACCTATTGATCAACCAGTCTATTTTTTTGGGGGATGAAACAACCAGTGCATTGGGTTGGGAAGCCAATGATGGGCCACCAGAACAAAGTGAGGAAATTGGTGGTTTAGTGGTTTAATCATCCAACATGTTTATTTAATGGTATGTCCAACGATACATTTAACAACATCACTGGGATGGTGAGGAATCCGCCCCAAATGATTCGAGTTGAATTCGTTGAAGTTTGTGTGAGTCATACTGGTCATGATAGCTAAATCTAGTCCAATTATATCCCATTACATGAAATCCCAATATTGATTTGGGCCTATGATATATCAATATTTCTGTATAGTCAAATACATAAACATAGTTAAATCCTTTAAACAATAGATAAATATCCCAATAGGTGATATTCCAACATTTGCAATATTGGTTAAAACCATAAATCAGTTGAATAACATCAAATCCAGTAGATATTAGACATAGTAGCAATATATCCATTTATCTTATTTTTGAATCCTATATGAAAATTAGTGACATATCAATAATATATCCCGCTATATTCCAAACTTATGTCCCAATATCTTCCACTGAATCCCAATATTTTCCAATAAATCCCGACTACATTTCAATACCATCAATCAGTGAAATCCTATAAATATTAGTGAACTATAAAATTGGGATATCATAGCTAGATCCAAATATCAATATAGATACAGTACCCTCTGGTAAACTAACATAACAATGGAAAATCACAATTTTCAATGGGATCGAAAATCAACTATAAATGGCCATTTTCAATAGCTATGTTAGTTTACCAGAGGGTAAACAAAATCCCCACTGCTCCCACAGGTCCGCGCCTGCATCAGCGACCGCGACCTGCCTGGCGCCACCTCGGCGCTGGCGGAGTTCAGGGCCGCTGGAGGTCGCGGATGTTTCGGGGAGACATTTGCAGACTTGATGGTGATTTCATGGTGATTTCATGGTGATTTCATGTCGAAAAATGGTGATTTACTGGGATTTCATGGAAACCATTGTGACTTAATGGGATTCAATGAACAATGGGATTCAATGGTGATTTGATTCAATGGTGATTCAAACAACAAAACTCGTCATTTAAATGTGAAACATGGGGATGTATGGGAAATTCATGGTAAATACATGGTTTAGCTATGTTTAAAGGTTAATTAGTGAAACTGAGTTGGTGAAATATGGTTGTTCAGTGATTTAACACCAGTTCAACCTGAGGGATGCATCTGGCGATATGAGGAAACATAATATGGTGAAACGTATGGGGTTTATTATTTGTCAGAATTATTTGGATATGTTATTTTTTTTATGACCAAAAACCGTGAATTAACCATGAAAAGTGAAAACTTACACACCCAAACAAAACATGGTGGTATGATGGTGATATAATGGGGATATCTTGGGAAAATGATGATATACACCCTCTGGATCCCTCTGGTAATTTAACAAGTTTGCTATGGTATAGTTATTATGGATGGCCCATTCAGTTACATGATTCACCTATTATTTGGTGGTGATTTTCCATGCCATAGCAAACTGTTGAATTACCAAAGGGTATTTGTTGAATGCGAGTAGAATGCTTTGGGGGTGTGCGTTTTATGGCTTTGTTTTCGTGTGCCGGGCAGGCTCGCGAAGTAGGGTTCTTAACTCCGGCAAAATTTTGAGAGAGACGGCTGAAGCAAGATGCTGAGCAAGCAAGAATATTTTTGCGGTGCCGCGTCGCAGTGTGCGAAAGGAGGCACTGAAAGCATTGCTTTGGCAATCCGGATTTTCAAAAGGGAGTGATAGGCAGTTGCAATGATGAATTTCTTTTGATCGTTTCTTTGTGGCTCAAGCTTTTTCAACGCGTACTGCTTCTGCTAGCTCTTTGCAAATCAAGTCACCTTGACTCTGATCCCGCCTCGCATCGCTTGCCTTGCCAAGTCTGAAACCCAGCGCGGAAGTGAGAGCCCAAGAGCAGTATAGTAGCATGCATTTCAAATGATGTCTCAAGACAAATCAGAAAAATCGCTGAGGTCCAAAGAAAGATGCCTGGATGCCCCAATTGCCGCCAGGAAATCACTGCGACGGCCGATGCCCGAGTTCTGCATCAGACCATAGATATTAATAAGTAGAATAGTCGATCGCTTGCCCTGAGGTGCAGCTCTATGGGGTGCAAGGCAGCGAGCGCTGTCCCATGATTAATGTCTGATTGGTGATTGATCACTGTAGCTCCACGCGAATTTGCCGGCCAGGAGAAGTTGGATCCATATTGCGTTGTGCCGCGCGGGCACAAGTTTTGCATGTGGGGGGCGCGCCAAAGCCGTGCTGGAACGCGCGGCCTTCAAAATTTTCTTCACGTCGCTTCATTCTGAATTTGGAAACGCGTCAGGCGAGTAGATATCTAAGGTGCGCAGCTTCCAGCCGTGCTGCAAGCTCCAACTACGGCTCCGGTGACAACCGGTCGTCTGCTCCTCTGTTTCTCCCACATCAGGCATGTGTGAAGCGCGTAGAAAACAGACATGAAACACATTCTTCGACGCACGGACCTCCCCCCATATGGATGCCTTCCTTGGAAGCCGTGCGTCGGGCCTTCAGACACGGAGCAGCGAAACATTACCCGTGCTGATAGTGCTTTACTACGCCAGGCACTGAAGTGCTTGCAGTGCGCCTGCACCTCAGTAGCCAACGTGATCGTTTACGTCGTCTTGAGCTCCTGCTACGGCCTGCTATTGATGAAAGAATTCCCCTCAAGGCGAGGACGATCCGGCCAGGTCGATCCGGACAGGTGGTCTTGCTCGTTGAACAGACCAACCAGCTGTGCCGATTGGGGAGCCACACTGTGTTTTTTTTATTTTTTTTGGCGTAAGTTTAGTTGTTGTAGTTCCAGCTTTCAATGCGCGCTAAGGTTTGCATGTGTGCAGATGCGTTTATACTGTTTTGGCTTTGGATTTTTTGGATTTGGGAGTTTTGCGTGGGCGCCGAAGATGTCGCCTGGGCGAAGGCGATGAAGCAGAAAGAGGCCAGATTCGATGTTTCTTTGTTTTTTGCGTGTCCGAGGCCTATTTTTTCATGCTGTAATTTTCATGAGAATGGGAGGTCTTGGAATTGCCGTCTCATTGCCGAGAACTCTTCGAGAAGGCCCCCCTCTTCTGGCGTTGCTTTTGTTTCTTGGGTGGCGCTTGCTAACTCTTTTTGATTTGACATTTTGTGGGGGTCGGCCGTTTCATGTTTTGCCAGGTGGCGGATTTGTGCAAGTGAGTTGCGTTGCTGCTGCAGGCGCTTTTGGTTTGATGCGTGTGTCTTTTCTGGTTGCTTTGTGCGCGGTTTCAATATGCTTAAGGCAGGCTTTCGAAGCAAAGCCGGTGAGACCTGCTGGATCGTCAGGTCGCTGGGCTTTTTGGCTGTAGCTGAATATAACTTTTTCGGGAGCAATCTTTCCTATAGCCTATCTAGTTTCTAGGGTTTTTTTGCTATGTGCGTTCAAGTCATTTTAGAGAGAGAGATTTTTATATAATAATATATATATATATATATAAATATGGGTTTCTGTTGATATGGGGTTTTTTACTTACGGCAATGTGTCAGGTTGGTTTTGATTTTTTTCCCCACCTGCCAGGTGAGGGTCACTAGGTCTCTCCGCTTCCGCGTCTCCTTCTCCTCCGCCGCCTCACCAGCTCCAGATCGCAGAGGGCACTGCCGGACTTCATCTGCCAGCTCCAGATCGCAGTGGGCACTGCCGGACTTCATCTGCCAGCTCCAGATCGCAGTGGGCACTGCCGGGTTTCACCTGCCAGCTCCAGATCCCAGTGGGCACTGCCGGACTTCAACCGCCAGCTCCAGATCCCAGTGGGCACTGCCGGACTTCAACCGCGAGCGCCAGATCGCAGTGGGCACTGCCGGACTTCAGTCGCGACTGCCAGATCCCAGTGGGCACTGCCGGACTTCAACCGTGAGCTCCAGATCGCATTGGGCACTGCCGGACTTCAACCGCGAGCTCCAGATCGCAGTGGGCACTGCCGGACTTCAACCTGTGTACATGCCAGCCTGACGGCCAGAAAGAATGTCAGAAAGAATGCCAGATGGAATGCCAAAAAGAATGCCAAATAGAATGTCAGATAAAATGCCAGAAAGGATGCCAGATAGAATGCCAGAAAGAATGCCAGATAGAATGCCAGATAGAATGCCAGATAGAATGCCAGAAAGAATGCCA
Organism: Symbiodinium sp. clade C Y103; assembly: GCA_003297045.1. Taxonomy (NCBI): domain Eukaryota; class Dinophyceae; order Suessiales; family Symbiodiniaceae; genus Cladocopium; species Cladocopium sp. clade C. Next base: position 17,160 of record BGPT01003242.1, on the reverse strand, counting down.
GAAAGAATGCCAGATAGAATGTCAGATAGAATGCCAGAAAGAATGCCAGATAGAATGCCAGAAAGAATGCCAGAAAGAATGCCAGATAGAATGTCAGATAGAATGCCAGAAAGAATGCCAGATAGAATGCCAGATAGAAGGCCAGAAAGAATGCCAGAAAGAATGCCAGATAGAATGTCAGTTAGAATGCCAGATAGACTGCCAGATAGAATGCCAGATAGAATGCCGGAAAGGATGCCAGAAAGAATGCCAGTTAGAATGTCAGATAGAATGCCAGATAGAATGCCAGAAAGAATGCCAGAAAGAATGTCAGAACATATGTCAGATAGAATGCCAGATACAATGCCAGAAAGAATGTCAGAACATATGTCAGATCGAATGNATGCCAGAAAGAATGCCAGAAAGAATGTCAGAACATATGTCAGATAGAATGCCAGATACAATGCCAGAAAGAATGTCAGAACATATGTCAGATCGAATGCCACATACAATGCCAGATAGAATGTCAGAACATATGTCAGATAGAATGCCAGGTAGAATGCTAGATACAATGCCAAATAGAATGCCAGAAAGAATGCCAGAAAGAATGTCAGATAGAATGTCAGAACATATGCCAGATAGAATGGCAAAGCATATGAGAAAATGTCAGATAGAGGAAGAGGAGGATAGGACAACNGCCAGAAAGAATGTCAGATAGAATGTCAGAACATATGCCAGATAGAATGGCAAAGCATATGAGAAAATGTCAGATAGAGGAAGAGGAGGATAGGACAACGCTGATGAAATCTAGAGACCGAAGGTCTCTAGATTTCATCAGAGTTGTCCTCTCCTCCTCTTCCCTGCCAGAAAATTTTGCCAGACAGAAAGTCAAAATCTGTATCACACTCATGGTGGGGATCACTCGAAGAAAGTAATTTCTTGTTTGGCGTTGGGCGTCATTGACAGAAACATTCTGATCATGATGCGTTTGTTGGCTAAGGCAAGGAATGATCCTGAAGTGTTTCTGCACTGTTGGAACAGTGGGATTGGGATGGTCCATTTAAATGCCTTTGTCTGTGCGGTTGCTTTTGGCAATTTCCTTGGGTCGTGTTTTTTTTGTGTCTCCTTTGTTCCAGGATTGGTGGGCTAACCAGGAGGGCGCGGCGACCCCTTGGTGCTCGTGGGCGAATTGGCAAAAGGCCGTTCGCTATACGGACTTAAGCCAGAGAGCATATCTCTGGCCCAGTCCATGCGGAAGATGTCTGTTTCTATGTTGATGCTTGGATCAATGTTCTGTATGTATTTTCATGTTTTGATCCACTGCACCTGCTCTATTTTCATGCTGCCTCGCATGTCTGTTTGGCTGAGGACATCGAAGTTTCGCGCTTTGACCTGAACTGGCTGCGCCTGCACCGTTTGCGCGACGCGCGTTTCTCAGCGGCTTCTGCTTTATTGGTGAAGGTCGTTTTGTTTGTTCTCGTGTCTGGCTTAGGACCTGGACGTTCCGGTTCATCGGCAGGAGCTGTTTTCGAAGGCCTCGAAAAATCATTTTGAGGAAGCTGATTATTTTGGCGTTTCTTTTTTGTTTCATGGATTCTATATTGTTCAGGCGATGGAGAAGTGCAGAGGGTAGCTGTCGTACTGCGGTTCTTATTGTTTGGCAGGCGAGTTTGTATTGCGCGTAAATGCTGTTGTTCTTGTGTGAGTTGTGCTTTTCTGATTCCTGCCGACTCTGCAGAACACACATTCTACATCATCTATGCGTTCATTCACTAATTTCTGATCCAACAATATTCCTAAACACATTAACTTAGTTGCGCGCATTCAGTTACTATTCCCATTGGTGTGTTGTGCATCCCATCCCCACCGGCCTAACGGAACTCCCCGCGCCCCGGGGCCCCCGGGCCGTCCCCGGAGGCGTCAGTGGCAACGAGTCGGGCAGCCTGGCGAATGACTTGGCCCAGCTGCGCGCAGAACTCAGCGCCGCCTCGAAGGACCCGGAGGAACAAAAGCGGCGCATGGAGCAGCGCAAGGCGTGGCTCCCCGGGGGTGGCAGATCTGGGGGGCCTTCGCAGGGGGTAGAGGTGGCATGGAAAAACCGAGATGATGATGGCAAGATGATTGATTTATGTTTTTTTGTTTGTTGATGCTTGATTTGATTGAAATAACAGTTATTATGAGCCTGTTTGCTGCTGTAGGGTGGATGAAGTCGGGTAAAAATTAAGTTCGCGAAACTTCCAGGTTCCCATCAAGTTGAGTTGGTTTCTATCCAGGTTTGGGGAAGCATGAGGTCTTGTTGTTTGTTCCTAATCACCCAAAATCAATAACAATAATTATAGGTATAGCGATTTATAAAAAAAATGATTTAGGTTTCCTAATCAAAAATCAAGGAAGGTCGCCCATCAGGTCAGCATCATGTCCAAATCCCAGTTTTGATTTTTCACATCCAGAGATTCCCATGGTCATGATCCGCAGGCCGTGAAGAAACGCGGTTTCCAATTTGACCCGCCCAGTGGAGCAGAAGCAGAGACAGAACCCAGGAAGATGAAAATCAAGGCGTTCGGTAAGCCTTGGTGTTCGGTGCCATGAATGGGTATGTGCGCTACATACGTACATGATAACAAATGAACCAAATGAGGCAATACAATATTTTAATCATTTGAAGGGCACATTCAATACATTGAAACATAGTTGTTAAATTTATATAGGGGAATGATAATTAAAACATATATATATATATATATATATAGACTATTATAGATATATTGTATTCATGATAAGTTGGTGTATACACCCACCCATCTATCCTTATAAGCACCATAAACCCTAGTTAGCCTGGTTCTAAAGCACCTTAGCCAACAAACTGGGGCACCCGTATTTCAATCTATTCCAATATATAATATATTCCATGTCATTACATCCCACCTATATTTCCATTTTGGTTGGTTAAATACAATGTTTAATCACCACTCTATGGAAATCCAATTGGTGACTTAAACCATTACAACATATCACAACCTTTACACATGAAATCACCATTTTCATGAAACACAAATCCCAGGATTCAATGGATTGATCTAATGGTATATTTGCAGACAATCCCAATATTTCATGGGAAAATCTATGGTTTTAACTGGAGATTTTCCCTTGAATCAATCCATTGATGATTGATATTCATTGACCCATGTTCTTGTTCCATTGTTATGTCAATTTATAGATGATTTTCTCATAAAACATAGGGTTTCACATTGATTTTTAGGTTTTCCATATGTTTTTGTTCGTTTACCCCAGGCAAAACCTCGATGTTTCCATGGATTTACCGGGGTGAAATCTCCGAAAACCCTGGTGACCTCAGGTGGACGTGGAGTTGGGCGCGGGCTTCGATGCTCAGCCCTCGTGGTATGGCATGGTCATCGAGGAGATCGACGACGAACCGGGACAGGATGAACGCCTGGGGCCAGGCATGGGACTTTGATGGGGATCTAACCAAGAGAAAATGATGATTTAAGCAATCCTGGACCTTCCACATTCCCAAATATTTGGGACTTTTTGCTTTGTGACCCTCTTTTCGGCAAAACGACCCAAAAACTGCAAAACAAAGCAGAAAGAGCAGAAGGGGCAGAAGTGGTGTAAAGTGGCACAATCATTTCCAAAATGTTTGTGCATCATATTTCCCATGAGAATGTCCACCAAATCAGGGCCTCCACCCAGTTTTGTGGAAGTGCGACTCTTTGCTGAGCTGCAGTTGCACTGAACTGCTGGAGTTTTAGTGCGAATTTGTTTGAGCTCTTCTCCCTCCAATCCCAACGACTTTTTTTGATAGCAAAATGATACATTCAGGACAGAAACATGCGCGCAAACAAGGCGCAAAACCCCGCAAACACGGCGCAAAACCCCGCAAAAAGGCGCAAATCTGGATTTCTGCCTTGAGGAAACCAGGTTGCGGCCAAACCGCAGAATTCCATTAGCTGATATTCTTGAAGATTGGCAGGACAATTGGACCACAATAGGTCGTGTCTCAAGATTCAGAAGATCTTGTCATTCGTTTTTGGGGCTCAACATGCATTTGTACATGCAACAAGTGAAGAAGTTACAGTGACATGGGCATAAGCCGTGGCAAAAAAAATCAGGACGCGGCAGAAAAACTCCAAACGAGGCAAAACGACCCAAAAAACTCACTCCGAGGCAAAAAGGCAAAACGACCCAAATATTTTGCTTTGTCAAGGGTAGAGGATGAATCATGTATCTACAAAGTGGGGCCCCCAAACGATAGCTAAGTTGGTTCATATACTGTATGTATATATATATATATAGATATATTAATACATATATATATATACATATATATACATATATATATATATATGTACATGCATAGTTATATTATATATATATATAAATCCGATGGTCTATGATACTTATAACTATCGTATTCATGGGGAAATACATTTAAACACTGCAACTATAGTCGATAGTCCTCTTTCTGAAGGAAGCCATCAGCCGATTGCCCAACCGTTCAGGCGACTGCATTTGCAAGATCAATGGCCAATCTTTGCAAGAGATGGAGGATTGTGAGTCAGTCTTTATTGACTGCTTGAAGGATGCTCGGCAGCAAAATAAGATGAACCGAATGTTCTGAAATCGCAGCTCTGCTAATGAAGAACCATGTGAAGCATCATGATTCAACTTCTTTTTGTTGGCTTAATAGGGACGTGGCATGCAAGTTCACAGAGTGGGAAATGGACATGCAAGCATTAAATTAACTATTGGAATACATTTCCGTCCTGCTCACATAAGATACCCCAAAGGAGATTCTGGTTTAATCTTGGCACTATCTATGTGGTTCCCTTTTTGGGAGTATTGATATTAGAGAGATGGGATTTTTTCATGAATTTAAATCGATACCACCATTTTTTGAGAGTTCAGTTCTGTCATATCAGATGGATGGTACAGCAACTAGACTCCCAAGATATCCCACGATTTAGATGGTGTACCTTAAGTTTATCCCACTTGGGATATAGTTTATCCCACTATTATAGATAATCACCAACTATACACCACTAGTTAGATGGGATAAACTTCAATGATTCTCCACGTATAGTTTCTCGTCGCATGTTTGTTGGTCACTTCAGTTATTTCCCCCAACGATAACCCCAATTTCATCCTTTCTCCCTCAAAATAGGAATGCTCAACAGGACGAAAGTAAAGTGTAGATTTTCCAGCAACCATTGATTACACTTATACCCACCATATTAGCCATACTGCACCTGAGAGAAACAAGAACAATCACTGGATTGGTAAATGGGAAAATTTACAGGAAACCATGGATTCCCATCAAATATAAGGGTTTCCTGTAAAATTTCCCCTAAACCAATCCAGTGAAACAAACAACTCCCATTTTCTCCCCCCAGAAAAGTGCATGTGTCAGGATGGAGTGGAGATCGAGGTGGAACCCAAATGTTGCTTGGCGCTGGTAGCGACAGGAACTGTGACATCCTCCACTGAAAGATGACAACTGATGTGATTTTGCCATAATGTTGTTTGATGCTCCTTGATTTCTCGAAATGTCCTTGATTTTTCCTTGAATTTTCGTGATTTTTATGCGGAAAAAAGATCCTAGAGCCTCTAGAGCTGTTGCATGCGGTTGCCATAGATTGCAATACGATGTGGGGGTGGGGCCCCTGAGATAGGCAAGTTGGTTTCGAATAATCAAGTTACAACCATAACCCCCAAAAAGATACACATGTAATAGATGTACCACTATTCAGATCTATTCAGTGTGATTTTACTTTTCTATCTTTCTGGAGGGTTTACCAAGTAAAAAAGTCTCTCCCCTTAGCTTCGCTCAGGTCATGCTAGTGGTGCTGTACCCGTGGGGGCGAAAGACGTGGATTGGAGCGCCTTAGAGGCGGACCTGCAGAGCTTTGGCGGGGACTATCAGGTGGAGTTCAAGGTGCGCAGGGAGTTCGGAGAGTTTTGGATGGGGATGGGAGTCTTTCAGGTGACCCAAAGGCGATTTTTGAGGTGACTTTTGGATTGGGACATTTGGAGTAGTTTTGGGGTATATACTCTACAGGTATCATTTTTTATACAGATGATATGTTGGCATTCTTGACTAAATGATGGGGATGGGATGAACAAATTGTAGCAAAACTCCCGAGGAATATGAGGACCCTGCCATGAGTTGGGGGCAGGAAGAGTACTGTCACAACTAAACCTGCTTTCCCAACTGAACATTACAGATATTACAGAGATGGGGATGGGATGTTTTTTTTGCCCAGAAAATGGGTATTGTATGGGATTGGTGACTTGCTTGCTATTTGTTTGGTGTGTTTTATCCTTGCAAAATAGTGGTATTCTTGACTAAATGGTCAGAGGGATTAGCCGATGATTGGCCATAAAGCAGGATTGTTATTTCTTGGTATTTCAATATTTTTATAGGAACATGTTTGGATCATCTCGATATTTTCAACTGAGACATTGGGAAGATGGGTGAAGCTGACTGGATGTGATTGGCATCCACACATTTATATGTGCGTCTGAAAGTGGGGCATACTCGGTATACCCCTCAAATGCCAATTTTTATAGAGAGAATTCCGGGATACCCTCTGGTTACTAAACGTAGCTATTGAAAATTGCCATTTATAGTGGATTTTCCCATTAAACATGGTGATTTCCCATAGTTATGTTAGTTTACCAGAGGGTAATATTTTCACCAAAGGATTTAGGAGCAACCTCAGTGAACCACGCAGCATCTCATGCTCTGATTCGCCTCCAGATCTCTCCGGATAAACGACAGCTACGGATGAGCGGTCCCAGAGCAGCTGTCTCTCGGCGCCGGCTTTCCGTTCGGGGTAAAGAAACTACTGAGCGGTTGGGTTTCACGTTTTTTTCTATGTTTTTCTGGGTTAGTTATTAGTTAGTGGCCATGTTCATGGCTGAATCTTTGATATCCCGCCAAACAAACTTGTTTGATGTGATATCTGAGCTTGTTCATGTCAACAGTATAAGGATGTGGCACAAGGTTATTGATGCACCACACTGGATGATGTACAATGTACGTACAGTATTGTATATTAATGACTCTGACCATGTTTTTTCAATCCTTTCTTGTTTTGATGATCCTTCTTGGTGGAGTCATACCACCTTAATATCCACCAAAAGGAGAAACCAGGGTACCCTCGAAGTTTCTCCTGGCTAGAAACATGTTAATTTAGTTTCTTAAATTTAGATGACACACTCTTGAAATATCTTTCTTGATGCAGTACCACACAAGAGTTTTGATCCCAACTTTCTGCTGGTAATTTTAGGAATGTCAAGCGGCTGGGAACCATTCGCACCGCAAGTTCAGTTCCAGCTTCCAGGAGTCAGCACTGAAAATCAGAACTTGTCAGACGTATACGGCTGCGACAGACGTAACGATGCATGAATCGTCCTCCAAAATGTTTGTTAGCATCGTGTTGCGATTGAGAGCTGTTTCAATCCAACGGACACATGCGCAGGCGGCACGGTCACCAGAAATTCCGAGTGCCATTATTTCTGCATGGTGGTGAAGACCAATTTTTTGCAGAAGATGACCAAATCACAAAACCTAAAATTGTGTTTATCTTTTTTACCATTCGGATTTCGTGCTGAAACGATACCCAATCAAGGTAATAAGTGGCTTCACGACGGTGCTGATCACTTCGGATTCGGCATTTGTTCCTCCCAAGTTTGCACTGGTTGGCTGATGCAAAAAGAAGGTTCCATTCACCATCGTTCAGCAGACTTTTGCTCTGATTTGCTGCCAAATCGACCCCTTAACCATTTTTTCCAAAATGATATCAGGAATGCCCCCTGCCAAAAAATCCACCATACCCACACGTAGTCGGCCCCTAGTTCTAGGTTTATTCATAAACCATTATTAACCTATACAAGTTTATATAGTTCCATCCCACCTAGCTATAAACGAGGTTACCTACCTATCCACAAGGTGGGCAGCCTAGTTATCAGCTGGTTTATAAACCACATTGTCTAGCGCGACATGTCTACCATAAACCTCAGCACAATCTCAGCACGAGGTGATCGCCGCAAGAGAGGATGCCACACAGGCGGGGCGGCGCCATGGGTTTTGGGCAACGACACAACCTTCAAAAGCCACTGGATACAAACCGTTTCCTAATCCTAGTTGTCATATGTTGTAATCCCAATGGTGCTGGGACATGAATGGAGAGAAATATGTATAGAAGCCCATCAATGATTTGAATCAATATGAAATACATTGGAAATACTAAATTATTGATACAAAATGATGCAATAAAATTTGATATTACTGGGTAAATATGCACGGGTAGGTCACCATGATACGCATGACATATCAACCGCGACATGACACCAGGTTCTGGCAACCTACTTTCCAGCCTGAAGTGGAGAAAAAGCGACTTGGCGAATGCACATCCAAGTAGAACGAACCTGTGGAGCATTACCAATACGTTCTTTTCCTTGCGATTATATAACGTGATCCACATTGCCACAATAGGTAAAAAAAACTCAACATTATGGTAGAACTTGTCCACAAAATTGCTCATTTTTTTTGACAAGGCTACTAACAATCCAATACCCGGCAAAAGCGTGGGAAAAGTCCAGGAATGGGTGACTTGCTCACCACAACAAAACCATAGAGAACTCCTGCCCCGTGAAGCTCCCAGGTCGAAAACCAGGCAAGACTTCGAGTGAAAACCAAGCACTGCCCTGACCCGTGTGGTTTTTTATGTGCGGTGCGGTAAGAGAAACGCGAAAGGCCCGTGTTGAAATGGGCGACCTGGTGTTGGAGGGTTCAGAAAAGCAGCTGGGGAATGACGATAGGGATTACATTGCGGCAGTTTAAGAATGTCAAACGTAACAATGCAAAGTCCACAGAAATCGGGTGTATCAGGCAGATCATGCAATGTATTTTGGTGCCAGCTTTGATTACGAACGGGCAACATTGGGTATTGCCGATTGCTGGTGGTTTGCCCATCGATTTGAGGTACATGTGAGGGTACAGCCAAAAAAAATGGTGCATGTAAGATAGGTCCTGAAAAGCATGCTTTAGAGTTGCTTCGACAATGAACTGAAGAAAATTTTGCAGAGACGAATAGCAGCACCATCCACACATCACGGCCATTTAACTAGCGACTCATTTTGATGCAGTATGGCAGTGTGGTCCAATTTTCCACCCATTCACAGGGACTGCAACTGCCAGAAGAGCGGCAGATGCCAAGCACCTTCCTCGGATACCAGGTCAGTCAAAAGTTGATACCAGCCACGTCACCTTTAGACACTCAAGGGCACGATATGAATTTGTTCAACCAATCAGCGATAGAGGTGCCGCATCTGAGTCCGAAACGTGAGTCCTGTACGTCTTCAAAGCAAAGACACACACACACTGCCTCAGTGAGAGGGAAAAGGGCCGCGGGGGCATGTTGAAAGCTGAGAGTCAGGGCCAAAGATTAAGACTGCCGGGTGTTTTTGTTGAAGTGTGTTCTTCCTTTAGGACCCGACTTGACTCTTTGATGTCACTAGTTTCTGCCAATCATGATGTTTTTTTTAAGTGTGGTTGTACTGTACGATTCAGGCTTTCTCCATGTTAGTATAAAGATGGTTATAGCATGTTATAGATTTGTAGGTGGATATACTCTGGCCCGCGGGACTTCTTGTTCATGGAGTGATGACCAGATGATGAGTTTGCTGTCAGAAGAGCTATTGTGTCTTCCATGTCGAATGTCCAGGGAAACATTCTTAAACCATAACAACAGGATGATAATTCTATAACATGCTAAGTCATATAAGATCATTGATCGCTAATCATGGGTTTCAAAAAGGGCTAGAAGATGCCATACATCCTAAAAAACCTTACTGGACTCAAGCCAGTCCCGAGGTTTTGTCAACTGGCGGTGGCGGCCAATGACAAGAGGGTGCTTCACTCAAGCACTCCTGCGTGGGAAACATGGATATTTTGTTCCAATAGAAATGGTGATGGAAGCGTACGAAAGTTTGGATCATAACCCAACTTACAAAAAAAAACCTTGAATGGTGGGGTAATTAAATTATGCCCTTTCCAACTGGGTCTGTTTCGGGGTGACTAAGGTTGGCCATTACTTAAGTATGACATCCATGAAGTGTGTTATCTGATGCAACCAGAAAAGGATAAGAAGAGACTTGCCATTTCAAATTTCAACGATCCTACATTTACATAACGATCCTACATTTACATATTCCAACATGGGATTGTCTCAACATATGCAATGCATTCTATCCCCTGATTTGGGTACATACACAATCACCCATATATATATATACATATATTATATATAGCATTGAAATTAACATCATATAATATTTGAGTGACACACACACACATATCCCTGTATATTCCTGTATACATTAATTCCCATGGTTTTGAAGCATATGTATATATATATATATACAAAACATATCACAACTATATGTGTATATATTGATATACATACAATCATGCTGAAGTAAAATGTTTAGATGTCAAAACATTGCCATTTGAGTGAGAAGTTTTCCTTATTATCCATGTTCTATCTGCTCCAATGATTCTATCATATGTACATGTTACTGTTATATGGTCACCCCCAAGAAGTTGCAGAAGTTGCGTAAATTCCTAAAAACTCTATTTTTTTTGGTGGTTCCTATGCACTAATTGAACATCATCCAATAACCATATGAGATATTCATAATTGTATATATCCATAATTAAGCCTGGAATTTGTAGACCTGGATTATATATCGATGTATTATAATTCAGATTATTATCCAATATAATTTACCCAGATTCACCCAGATATATCATTCAGGTTCATGACTTGTCCTTAATATGCGTTTATGCGCAAATGCCCTGATTATCCCAGTAAAGCCCAATTTCTAGGGGAATTCCCACCTTGCCATGCTTGGTTACCGGAGGGTTCTCTAATGTCCCGTATGTAATACAAACAATAAGCCACTGGTAAACTAACAGTTTGCTATTGAAAATGGCCATAGAAATAGTGGATTTTCCCATTAAAAATGGTGATTTTCCCATTAAAAATTGTGATTTTCCCATTAAAAGTTGTGATTTTCCCATGAAAAATGGTGATTCTCCATAGTTATGTAAACGTTTACCAGAGGGTAAGCCACTGAAATCCTTCAGCACATCCATGGACACTTAGGCCATCGAACAGGTCATTGCTCTTCTGGGACTTCACGCTGAGACCTTGAAGTTGAAAGACATCATCAAGGAGCCGTGGAAAGCCAGGGTTCAAAAAGCCATACCCCTTTGGTAAACGTTGACACGGGGGTTTCCTAAAATGGGGGTACCCAAGAATGGATGGTTTATTTCATGGAAAATCCGATCTAGAAATGGATGATTTGGGGGTACCCATATTTTAGGAAACCTCCACATAGCTATGGAAAATCACCATGTTTCATGGGAAAATCAACTTTTTTAAAAGCCATTCATCATCAAGGAGCCAGGGTTCAAAAAGCTATGAATCTGATGTTCCGCTGAAAAGAGATGTGATTTAAGCATGAAACAGATGTGATTACACCATGAAACATGATCAGGTACTCGTAGCCATGAAAATTGCGATTTAGCCATGAAACATGGTGATTCAACCATGTTCAACCCTTTAAATTAGGTTTGTGATGTACATGGATTTGACCAGCAGATGTAGCCGGATCTATAAGGGATCTATAAGGGGTTTGTTTGAAAATTATGGGAATTCCGGAATGTATCTAAATCGTTGATGTTGATTTTCCATTCATTGGATTGGTTTAAGGGAAAAATTACAGGAAACCATGGATTTTCCCATGAAATATCGGGGTTTCCTGTAAATTTTCCCATTAACCAATCCAGTGATCCATTGGATATAGCCATAACTTGAGGGCTCTACATCGACATAGCCGGCAACTGGACGCTCGTCCCCCGTGGGCGTGCAACGCCTGGTTTTGGGCCACAACAATGTGTTGCCCCATGTTGCCCCTCAGTTGCAAGTTGGCTTATAAATCCCATTGACTGTACACTATATAGACATGTATAGACTATATCTCTCTATATATCTACCACAAACCCTATTGGAGTTACTACAAACCAACTTAGCAAAGACCTGCCCAGGAGGTTCGCTTGAGCGACGTGATCCGGGAGCTGGCACAGGCGCACTGGACGTTTCAGAAACGACATGGGAACGAGATGAACTGCTTGGCCGTTTGAACAACAATGGTGGTCTGATGGAATAATATGGAATATAATGTGATAGAGTGGATTTTCCCACCTGGTGGGCATACCGAGTGGTGGGCCTGCAGCGCTTACGTTTGAAGTGGCCACGTTTGCTGGAGTCCCAGGTAAACAATGTGAGTTCAGCAACAAAGACCAAGTAACTTCAAGATCCTTCAGTTATTTTTACATACGTTTTCCTTGCAAAAGTGAGTAAACGATTGGGACACCCTGGTTAGGCCTAGACGGACGTTTGAAAAATGATTGGAAAGCCCTGGTTGGCTGGCTTGTTGCCAATGAACAGTGCTGGATGATGATTGACTTCAAGAATGTCATATGTCAGAACCATGCTGCACGATTAGTGAATGAGTCAATTAACTCAGTTGTGGTGCATGTTGGAATGTGTTGGAATACAGTGCTCCACTATGACTTCTTGCGACACAGACAACTGTGTTTCTTGTATTTATTCATGGTTGACTATTGCAAGGTGAACTCATACACGCGTCTTAAGTTGTTTTGGGGAGACAAAAAAAAACATGTGAAACAAATCAGGCAAGCATTCCAAAAATAACATACCTACCTTCACAAATGAACAGGCATTGTAGATATACCATGATATACCTGGAGACTCCAAATGCCCTGTGATTTTTGCATTTTATGAAAATGGCGACTTTGCCTGGTAAAAGGCACTTTCTGATGCTTTCCAGCGGTTGTAAACCCGAGCAGGCAATTCTGGTTTGCTGGTTTTCTTGAAATAGTTATTCAGTTTCCAGCCGGCGCAATTGCCCATAATTCCGGCGTAATTTTCAGTAGGTATCTTTTCTGTATTTAGTTGTTGCGACTTACATCTGTAGATCCGGATTTTTTAAAACTTGTCCCGGCGTTTTTCTAGCATTCCGGCGATTTTACAAGTTTCCGGCGCAAATTCCACAACATTTGGCCTCCCGCAAAAGTTTTTGCCGAAAGAGTTTGCAGGTATACGGTTTACATGTTTAAACGCACTTGATTCAGTGGGTTAGTGTAAGTAAATAGATTGAAGGAACCACCCAAGTGCTGCAAACTTTGTTGCTTGAACATTGTAATATATCCCAGTCGGTTGGTACTTCCCGGGTGAAGTGTAGATGGGTTAAATACCACGTAAATCCCACGTGGATGATGTCGCCAGTTGCTGATGACATCGTGGTGAACTGTTCTTGTCAATTAATCAAGCCAAAAGGTTAGTAAACTCAATCCTTGATTATTTTGTGATGTTGGTCCGACTTATAGATATAGTAGCCCCCACAAGGTAGAAGAGTAATTTGTCACTGTTTCAGTAGGATTGTAAAAACATCTATTTTTTTTGGGGGGTTGCTATTGCTATAGGTTATCTTGCTGTCCCAGCATTTACTGGGACATGCGGATTGACTCGCAGGGTCTCCCCTTTTGTTGGTCCTGCATTTACTGGGCCGTGCTGCGGATCGCCATGTGTCGGGGCAACTCTTTCTTTTTCCACACCTTCCCATACGCGGTTACTGTTTTGATCGCCCACAAAAGGTTGATATACATGTTTATAATATAATATATATATATATTATATACACCTGTTTTTTCCTATTTTTAAGGCTAGATCTTAGCTTATTATTTCTTGTTTGATCAATCGGGGCGAAGGTCTTCTGAGCAGTTGAATTATCTGGATTCCCTGGGATGAACCGCTGGATCCTGATGTACATGTCCCAATTTCTTTGTCGCTGATCAGTCGGTGTTCACAGAGTTGTGGTGGACCTTTCTTCATGGGAGGTGTGGTGTCTTTGGTGCCGGAACGCCACGGGACCTTCGACAAGAGACAGTTTTGGTCATTCGACCACGTCACGTCCTGTTATCAACCTTTCTGCCCATCTATGTTGAGGAGTCCCTGCATGAAGTTCGACAACACCTGGGTTTTTGATGGTTTTTGAGGATGTGTCTTTCCGCTGTGGCACTTATCTGTGGCGCAAAGCGACTATGTGAAAGGGAATGTTTCCTTCGCACCAATAGTTGATCTCTAATACTGTTTTGTTGGACGATCCACCCATTTGAACTCCCTGGTTTGCCCAAGAATGCGGTACCCCACAAATCCGTGGTTTAAAACCTCACTTCCCCTACTATTTCAGGAGACAATCTTCGACAGAATCCAGCATTCTTTCCATGCTTGGACAAACCCACTTTTGCTCATTCATTCCAAATTGCTTCAAACCTCTCCGGAACGAAATCTCCCAAAGATGTTTCTCAACAAAATCTCAAACATGTCCCAAACTCAGGAACCCATGTCATGGTTTATCACTTCTTTCACCATATTTAACCACACCGGCCAGGCCAATGCCGTGTCGCCCAGCTCCAAGGATCGCGGATCTCGTGGCTTGGAGAACTAAGAAAACTCGGTTTTTGATGGGATTTCTCCATATGTCCAGGATGAATAATCACAGATATGGGATTTGATGTACTGTATTTTTTGTTACTTTTCTATGTTTTGAAATGTTTTGAAAGGATGTTTATATGTGCTTTTCATTACTTTTCTATCTCTTGAAGGCAATGAAGAGACCATCTCAGAATTTGGTTGAGGAATTGTTACAGGAAAGGAATACCTTTAATTTGGAAGCAAAAACCCACGGTTTCCAACCGTGTTCTTTCTCTGAACTAGCTCGAACTGTTGAAATATAATCCATTATGGTTGGTTATGGAATATATGGTGATCTTGCTTGAACCCAATATGGCCAATATGCCTCAAATTGCCTCAATATATCTCAATATGCAATATATTCCATCGTTTCCCACTAAATATCCATAATTATTGTTGGTTACATTCCCCATTTTTTTTGTTTCTGAAATTCCACTGTTCGGATCTCCCGACTGTTTCGTCGCCCAGGTTGGCACCTCTTGCGTTTGCTGTGCAAACCACAAAAAGCGGGGCCCAAGAATCTCTTGAACTGTCGGCGCGGGTCCCAGTTCCTGCATGGGGTAGAAGTCTCCACCAAATGCTCCCTGTTATATAAACTGTTATACCAAAAAATCAGTATGGTACTTCGATGACCACTTCCATGATCGAGCCGTGTATTCAGTAATATGCACTACAAGTATTATATATGCAATCCAAACAATGTCCAAAACATGTTTTCATTATTCTGGGTCCTGGGTGTAATTGTTTTACATGCTTTCCTTTTCCGATTTGCCATAGTGGTGATACGGAACCGAGCTGAAACTTGCGATGCTTGCATTGCTAGTGGTGATACGGAACCGAGCTGAAACTTGCGATGTTTGCATTGCAACTTAGATCAGCCATGTTAGTAGCTACCACTTAAATCCCACTTTTTGATGGTTTGCTCCCAAGTTTGTAGTAGAATCCATGTTGTAGGTTCCAACATCACCGCAGTAGGAGGCAAACACAGTACCCCGTGAATAATCAATGCAAATCACCTACAGGTGCACAAATTGATTCTGAATAGGTACACACATACATATATGATCATATATGTATACTATATACATACACCATGACAATTGGTTGAACATATATTCCCAGTATTGGTGGGCAAAGCAGTCACATATCCCATGGCACGAGCTGGTATTCCGAAGATTCCCTGCCATATGAAGCACAAGTTGTGTGGGGTATCCATGACTGGGGAATCGATAAAGGGATTTTTTGGGGGGGGTTCCTTAGGCAAATCCATGTTATATATATATATATATATACATACCTATTTTGATAAATCACTTTGTCAACTTTGTCCCTGTGACATGGTTTATAAACCTATTTGACGGTAGCTTAGTGACATTTATATATACTTACATGTGTGTAGGTAAGTCACAAAGCTACCATAAATGTCCCTGTTCCATAGGTTGGTTGCGTTGTATCCTACCCATTCACAACCTTAAATCAACATGTTTGCTAGTTATACAGTACGTTGATGTACGTCGTATATTCTGGAGGTTTCCTGAAATGGGGGATACCCCAAATCATCCAAGTCATTAGACCATTTTAGTATTGAAACCTACGGTTTTGATGGTTTTGGGGATCCCCAATTTAAGAACCCCCCATAGATATAGGTATATATATATATATTATACACACATACATCTGATGCTCTGTGATAAAATATAGACTGCTATTGCAAGGCTATTGACCAAACATTGAAAGTTCAGTTGAGAGTGGTTGGAGCTGCTGCCTATGCCTGGAGAGGCACCTGTTCCAGGAGTCTAGGAGCTTCAACATACTCTGGGGATGAAGTCCTCGTCTCCACCATCTTCAGCATTGAAACTAGGTATGCTGGAAAATTTGCCTCTTCAGTATCTATTGCCTGTGAAATCAGATGAGTTGGAAGAAAAAAATAAGGGCATTAGCTGGGGTCAAGAAGGTGACCAGAGTTGCAGGGTTTGCGGAGCTGAGAGGCTTGGCACATGCCTTGGCTGCAATTTCAATCAACCTTGATATGTTCCAGGTTACAGATGCCTTACATTGGCAGCCCTTGGAAGAATTTGAGTCAAGGGAATTGAAAGGTGGGAAGTACATGGAAGTACTTTATGACCAACAACATCACAAAGGAGACCAAGTTGCAGATCCCAGAGCGCTACTAGCGCAGCGCTACACCTTTCCTCCGCAACATGCACTTGTGTCCATAACAGACCAAGGGGCAGTGAATTTGGGCGGCTTGGACTATATCACCTACCACCTCAAATTGACAGTTTTGTGTGCCCATGACAGGCAACACAGAACATACAATGACCTTAAGTCAGCTCTTAGAGTGTCCAGACTCCTGAAAAGTTTCTTTGGCCTACGTCCTCCTCTTTAACATTAACTACGGACCAATGCAGAGCAAGACATGTATAATCATGTGTATATACCTTGAACCTCCAAACCCGCAAAAAACGTAGGGTGCAGATAAAAACACGAGGTTTCCAACCAAAACCCGAGGTTTTGGTTTTGGCCCTATTCT
>BGPT01003241.1:3144-48744 GCA_003297045.1 Symbiodinium sp. clade C Y103 | reverse complement strand
CCAAAACAAACTCAAACGTGCAAGTCTCGCGTTTCTCTCGTCTCAAAACCCTCAGAGGCCGTCTCTCGGCAACACACACACACTTTTCGCTTCCCGGTTTTTGAGCCACAAGTCAGTGGCGTAAACACACAGTCTCGTACTATATACAGGCAAGTAAAACGCAGACACAAGTTCTGGTAAACTCGATTCCTAGAAACGTTTCATTTAAATAAAACGGTTTCGGTTCAAGCAAAACGAATTCATGCTAAACCAAAAACTCACAAACGGGCAACTTCCTAACAACTCAAGCTAGATGAATTCAACTAACTATATGACAAGTACCTGAAAGCTACAAACGAAGTCCAAACTACGAAGTATCACAAAGTCCAACTACAAGACAACTAACAACTATACAAGTTAAGCTCAAGATCGCTACGCTAGCTATACATGGGCAAAAGCGAACCTAAATTTCACACTTCCAGATCATTTTCACCATGTCCAAACTTTGCTGCCTCTTGGATCAAACCTGGTGCTCCGCTTCTGGAGTGGCCAGTGACTCCGCAGCCATGATGACCCCGCAGCCATAATAGAAAATGCCTTCAGTCAGCATGACTGAAGGGAATATGACTTCCCTGCTTCTTAAATAGCCCGAATTTTGACGTACAATAGTGATGAAGTGCCTAGCATGGCTTGCAAGTTGCGTCCAGGAAGGTGACCATCACTTCCATTGGCGAGACTGGTTGACTCTACAGCAAAGGGAAAGTGAGTGAAAATGAGTGAGAACAAGGAAGAAAGATGGGACGTGGAATTTTGAAGCAACCCATGCGTTAGAGAACCAAGGCCAAAGAGGCATTTGAGACACAGCTCACCAGAAATCTGCCGTTCGGAAGACATGAGAACTGAGAGTTTGGATACTGGAGCTCGCAATATGTTGAAGAGCAGAATGGCATTCGCAGCTACATGCATCACTCCTCTTTTCGGTATGGCAGAAGACATTTGCTTGCGCATTCTTTGCACTGATCTCATCCATAGAGCGCTATTGGACTTTTGTGGTTTTGCTATTACGTCTCCATGCGGTAGTAAGAGCCGGGCTTTGGTTATTTGTCAAGCAACACAGACTTTGTGAGAGTGCGCTCATTTCGAGCAAAAACTTCAGGCATTTCGTTTTTTTGGCATCAGATTGCCATGAAGCATCTCTCCTGTCCAGAATTCGTCCGTCCATCTTTTGTTTCTAAGTTTTTCTAACCTCTTCACATTCTCGCGATGATGCACCAGTTGTAGACAGGCACTAAAATTCCAATATTTCTGTCGAATGGCCACACGTCTCGCACACCAGTGTCCGTTTTCGCATTTCTAGGTGTCCTCCTGCACTTGTTTCAGATTTAGTCGCCATCACTTGAAGGATCATGCATTTAGGTCCCAGAACATTTGAGCTTCGCGCCACCAATGTGGGATTTACTGAAGAAGCCAAGTCAATTGCAAATGAAGACTCTTTAGGGAAAAAGCAGCCAGCAGGCTAGATCGGGCAATTTCATAGGGAACTCAAGGGCTCTATTCACTTTCTCGGGTATCTCTTGCTCATTTACGTGCAGTAACCTGATTTCCAGCTTCACGCTTGGAGCGGTGAACGGTCTGGCAGATTATTTGGAACATTTGGCGATAACGACCCTCCTGTATGCAATCTTGGCAAGCATACTTGGTGCAGGTTGGATGTTTGCAGCTCCTCAATTGGAGCTTGATGTCAATGACGGCACTTCGCGACCAGGATTGAGGGATTGCCCCAAAAGAGAAGAGGCTCCCACTTGAAGCTGACCTGACCTTTTACCTGACGAGGAAACAATGTGTATTTAGTTCTATCATTGGCCACTTGAAATGCCAATATGAGCTTATGCACCTCGCGAATCAAACACCAAGTTTCTGTGAGCTGCAAGCGCAAGACTGTTTTTCATGAAGTAGTGGAGGGACTCTGATCCTCTTTTTTCTGTCGATTCAAGAAAAGCTTACTGCTTCATTGGGAATGCTGCGGTTTAGCTACATCTCATGGTATGAGCCGACAAGCCGACATGCTTACAATTTTCGAATGAGTACGCTGCTCTGCAAGAATATGGCAACTTCTCTAAGTGCTTGACCGGTCTAGCACCATAGAGGGCAAACCTGTCACTTTAATACAAAAAACGAAGTGTCTGAGAAGTGTTTCTACATTCTTAAGGCCTATAGGGCTGTGAATCAACTATTTTGGACTGTTGCACTCTTGTAGCTCATCCTGTTGTTTGCTGTTGCTGGTAGTGGGAACGTCGTCCTTAAGGTCCGGAAATTCGAAGGATTCCTTCCGCAACACGCCATGCAACTTCAGAAGCTCAGCATATGTCTGACTCGAATGCTCGCTCTGGCGCACTTCGACTCACTGCCTGTGTCGACGTCAGGACACTGGACAAAACAACAGTCTTGCCAATGAAGAGTCTGAAAACAAAAATGCCCTACCGGCCCGGCTCGCAGTAAGTCTGACTGTGCCAAAGCCCAAAAGTGTGAATCAACGTAATCCGATCTTGTGTATGCCGAAAAAAAAAAATCAACCGCATGTGTGCAACGCAAACAAATTTTCCTTGACATCATTTTTTCTTGCTTGCTTGGCGCACGGCTCACAGCCTGTGTCGCGAACTATGAAGGATGTGAAAATCAAAATTGCCTTATTGAGTCTGTCAGGAGAAGCTGTTTTGTAGATGATTTTGTTTCTTGTTGGGGCAAGTGGGGTGCATATTGGTCGCTAGAAGCTGGTTGATTTCCAGCTGCAAGGCCGATCAGCCTTTTGCAGCGTTGGATGATTGCTTGATGTGTCTCGCTGTTGCGGAGTTGTTGGGCTTTTGTGCTGGTGGCCGGCTTTCTTTTGAATGGTTGCGTTGGATGTATGTGTTTCTATGTCCCTTGTCGGCCCCCTTGCCCTTCTAAATTTTCAGCCCAGAAGGAACAGGGACCTTGATCTTTTTGTTTAATCCCGTTATTAATCAACAATATAAATAAATTTAAAACGGGATGGAGTAAGAGCTTACTTAGAAGACCTTCCTACTCCGTCATCGTTTGGAAATTGTGTAAATTAGAATAGGTTCTTCCATTAATTGAAACAGGTGATGCCACATGAGTGTCTTCAGGTCCCACTTTTGGGACTGCAAAGTCATGTAGAATCCGGCTTCGCATGTGCGGGCCTCCTCTGTAGCACTCTGATGCGGTACTGCAACTGACCGATTGTCTAATTGTAGTGATGATTCTTTATTGTTTCTATCCTGGGCAGGCTACTTGGCTGAGAGCGAGAAAGCTTAAGCTCCCACCTATCTCCAGTTTCAAGCCAAGGCATGATACTGTGTATTTTTGCTGCTGATTGTCGTAACAGGTTTTCCCAGGTTCAGACGACCTGGTGGAGAGAGGTAGTCCATGACATACTGAGCGCTTTTCCTTTCGCTTGCACAACAGTTTGTTTCTGGCAAGTTGCAAAGGTTCCAGAGTGAATTCCTCAAGTCATTGAGCATCCTCAAGAGAAAGAGGTTCTGGAAGACTCCTTTACCCAAAGACCTACAGAATGTCAAAAAATGTGTTTGATAGAATGCCAAATTTGGCAAATCCAACTGCTTCGTCTATTGTAAGCTCAGACGACATTCAGTCGGTTCCTTGTCCTGCCCCAGTTTTAATTTCTTTTCTCACAGCAATCTGATTGCCTGAGCTCCTTTGCGAAAGTCTCAAGTGTGGTTCCCGAACTTCCAACCCCATCACGGAGGAGAACACGACAAGCAAACGCGCCAAAAGTTAAAATTTGCGGAGGCACTGTTTTTCCAGCCTCGAAACCTTGGAGGCCTGCCTCGGAGCCCGTCCCAGGGCTTGCCTCCATTCACGGCCGGGAGGCTCCAAGACCGCAAGACCTGGTCAGAGGCTCGCCCCGAGGGTCCTTTTTTCCTCCTCATACATTTTTGTTTCTGCGATTTTCATGGCCTTGACGCCTGTCTTTGCGCCAACTGCGGCTCAAAATATTGCAAAATTCCCATCGCCAACACGAACATTGCCAGCTCAACAATAGTGTTGCATACTTTCGATTCTGGTGAGGTCGGGTCTCGGGTCTTGGCCGGCCTCAGAGAGCCTCGAAGCGCCTCGAATTTTTATCACGGCCACTGAAAGGGAATCCAAAAAAGCAGTAGAAACATCGCGGCCAAGAGAGCTCGGCTGCAACACGGATGACAGCCGTGCACGACAGCTGAAAGCGCTTGTGACAGCAGTCCTTGAATGGGTCGCCTGGATCTGTGACTAGTGTCTGCAAAGACATGTTTCTCCAACGTCTTGCCTTACCTGTTGTGTTGAACTAGTTGACGGTTTCCAAGCGCCCATGGGCTCTTAACATCATGGAACGATGGTCCAGCATGGTGCTGGTGGCGCAAAAAGAGGGCAGGCTGCCCTTTCATCGTCCTTGTTGTTGTGCCGTTGACATGAATTGTCTTTACTGCCGAAAGTTTTTGCTTGCAAATGCGTTGCAACATGTGTTCCGCCCGGGTGCATGGCGTGATGCCTTTGAAGATGATGTGCAAGTGGCTATGGCCAGCCTTCTTGCAGGAGTGTACGAGTCTGTGGGTTTGTACAAAGTAGAAGCTTACAGTCGAGAGTCGCTGCATTGTCGAGGAGTGTCTAGGCATCTGAAGATCCGGCCTGGAACGGCCCGTGTTTGCTTTGCCGCAGTTGCGGCGAGGAACTGAGGCAGCGCCATATCACCTCAGATACTTGGCTCATGTGTGATAGTGGATTTGTTGGAGGCATTTTAATCATATGTCAAATATTTTGTGTCAGCTAAGCAAATGTGAATCTAAGCAACTGTAACTTGATGAGCATGGGTGGTTTAGCGCAGCGGCCTGCGTGGAAGTTCGTTTTTGTCCTTTAAGCAAGAGATTTGCAAGAAAATATTTTAAGTTAGTGCCTGTGTGAGAAGTGAAGCAGTGCAACTGAGACAGCGTGCAAGTCTCCAGAGCGGAAGTGGAAAGGGTGAAGAGAGGAGTCACCCAAAAGCCGTAAAGAAGGTCGCCGTAAAACGCGGACTGCAGAGAGCCGCCCAAACTTGCTTCCGGTGGAATAATCGAAAATGCAAGGGGAATTGTGGCTTTGAAGATGTGTAGCCTTGAGCATGCCAAGAAGCACTGTCTAAGGCATGCAAGTCTGTGGTGAAGTTTGTCAATACAGTTGCACTCACCCTTTGTGCTGCTTCTGGCAAGGGGGCCCAGTTGAGATGGCGCCTGCCCAGAAGAGAAGTGGAGGACCCGTCAGCTGATGCACATCCTGGGCAAGCTGACATGAATGGCGAGGATGTCACTTCAGATGAGGATAAGACGGGAAAGAGGCCCGCCCTTGTTTTTCTTGATGCGGAAGAACTACCTTTTTGTCAATGGCGCTGGGCTTTGCTCACCTGGTCAATGGAGCCCTTGCGGCTGGCGCGCCGCCCAGTAAAAATTTCAGATGCGCATGGCTGTTTTAGAAGCTTGCAGAAGCTTTTGCGAGAGCGTACAGATGTGCGCAAGTTGTTATATGAAGCGGCTTGTGGCAAACCTCAATCATGTCCATTTGATGAAAGCTTTTTGGAAACGCCGTGCAGGTAATGAAAGGGTCGTTGCCCATGTCACATGCAGCTGCCCTTGGTCTGGACCATGTTTTAAGCGCGCAGCCATTCAGGTTAGCGTTGATTGATTTTGCTTCTGTTTCTGTTATTTTCTCATTCCTTTGTTTAGTGACACAGGCCTTGTGCCAGAGTGCGCTATTTTCGAGCAAAACAAATCAGGTTAGCGTTGATTGAGGATTTTTTTCGAATATCAGGTCATCCAGATTATCGTGCCTTCTACAGTGCAGCCAGCTCATTTGCGAAGGGTCCCAGAATACCAGCTGTTTTTCGCAAGAAATTCAAGCAGCGACACTAAGTGGGGAGCAAGTGCCTGATGAAGAGTTGCGCAGCAATTGTCGAGGCAATATTTGAGAAACAGTTTGAGGAGGAAGAAGCGCGTGGTGCCATGGTAAAGCTGGCTTGGGATGAAGCCGTGGCTAGGTATGGCTCGTGGCTGCGGGTAGCATCCCTTAGTGCATTGCCAAAGGGTGAAGGTGTGTACCGAGTTTTCCACTACGGCGCGCATGGCGCAGGGTGAAGGGGTGCATTCGCGTGCGAGACCAATTGGAATGCCTTGCGGCAGGGAAGTTGCGGCAAGCAGTCAAGGAGCTGGAGCCCCACTTTTGTGCTGGTTGTGGATGTAAGCCGAGCACACAGGCTTGTCAAAGTCAAAGAAGATGAGTGCGGCCTACAAGCCTGTAAGACTTCACGCGGCGCAGTGCAGAGCATGTATGGGTGAACCCGGTGGGTACCTTTGGGATTGCAAGCATTGCGGTTCATTGGTCGAGGTTGCTTGGAGGCTTGCAGCGTGCTGTATACAATATGCTGGATTCTAAAGCATTCTTCATTTTCGCATATGTGGACGACGTACTTTGGCTTGGATCTGGGAGGGATGCGACTGATGCTATCGCAGTAGCATCATTGTTTCTGTCTGCAGGCGTTTATTGCAGGTGAGCCTTTCAGGGCCATTGTGTCACTTGAGTTGCTGGCGACGCTTGTGGGATGTGTGCTGTTTGGAGTTGAGGGTTGCGAGCGTGGTGTCATCTATTGCCCAGCTGCGACAGGCAACTTTGGCAATGCTTGTGTTTTGAACCGGTTGTTGACAGCCAAGTTGCCATTCATGGCATTCTTGATGGAGATAGCGGCGCGCGCATGATACAAAGCAACGCGCATCTTTACTTGCAGTGGACGCCGCGATTACAGAACCGTGAAGCAGACAGCCTCACACATGAAGATTACCAGGGATTTGATCCGAAGCTGAGATTGCGCTTCAGCTTGGACGAGTTCGAAGGCATTGTGACAAATGACAGGCTTGAAGCAGGCGCCCATGTGTTCAAAGAGGCGCAGGAGGGGCGCGAGAAGATCCTGAAGAAGGCAGGGAAAAGAACAAAGGGTGCTGGGCTGCGGGAGACTGATCCATGGTGTTGAGGTGTGGGGCCCAAGTGCCTGACTCTTTGACAGCAAGGTGTGCGGGAGGATCTGCAAGCATGGGGCACCTTGCGGTTGGGAAGGAGTCTGTGCCCATGCTTGGTGAGGGATCTGCTATGCCTTCTTATGGTGTTAGTGTTTGGCTTATGTTAAGCCTGTACATCTAGTGTTTTCGCATTCCGCAAAGACCAAGGCCGTTGCTCGCGCGTTCAGGGTGGGCAGAGTTAGGGTTGCAGTTCGCGTTGCTAACCTGTGCCTTGTAGGTGTCTAGTGTGTAACCCTTTAGGTAAGTCACTCCCGTGTAGTGGATTCTTGTCCAGCGAAGGTTGACTGCATGCCTAAGCGTATAGCCACCTGTTTGTGTAAGCGTGTCATTGATGACTCTTGACTCTTGCGCCGTAGTTGTTCGTCACAGAGCTTTGTGCGTTGTTGGACGTTCCTGCAGCAACTGTAGCCTCTGTGATTGTATTTTGGCGTGCCCCGCTCACTGCCACCCTCTCGGCACGCGGGAAGGAGTCTGTGCCCATGCTTGGGCAGGCATATGCTATGCCTTCTGATGGTGTAAATGTTTGGCTTATGTTAAGCCTGTACATCTAATTTTTTCGCATTCCGCAAAGACAAAGGCCGCTGCTCGCGCGTTCACGGTGGGCAGAGTTAGGGTTGCAGTTAGTGTTGTTAACCTACGTACCTTGTACGTGTCTAGTGTGTAACGCTTTTGGTAAGTTTATCCCCAATAGTTTATCAGCGGACAGCGGAGTTTCTGTTCATATCTTCAGGCGCTTGTGACTCAAGGAAGACAAACACATTCAAATCGTTGCTACCCCCTTGGGCAGAAATTAATGCAGCTGTTAAGTGCATGACTTTTGTTTTTTGTTGATAGCATGGTTTTTGTTTGAAATTAGGTATCAAAAATCCATATCGTAATTTGTCGGGTAAAATGTGGAAACGTATCATATCCTTGCAATGCTTTGCGCATGACAATAACTTGGCAGATGCATTGAACAGATGTGATGGCCTTGGTGGCCTTCCACACATTTGGTCTTTTTGTGCGATCGCGGTTTGTTTGTTGTTTTTGTGGAACTTGGCGAGGTAACGGCACTGCTTTGCTGATGCGTGGATACTTTGGTCAGTTCCCGTATCGGTTCCCCCGTGACAGCCCCATTTGTGCGTGGGATCGAGTGGCCATTGGTTGCTTCCATTGGTACTCGTGATGCGAATTTTCCACCAATGAAAATAAAATGGGTTGAACGACGCCAAATTTGGCATTTTGGATTGTAATTCTATATTTGTTTTTGTGTGCTTATGTGGATCTACGTTGTTGCCGTGCATTTTTTGTTTGGTACCCCATTCTGCGTTTGCATGTATGTTCATTGTATGAAATGTACAAAAAAAGTCATGAATATCACGGAAGCCAGCCGGCAGGCTAGGCTGAAGTTGAATTTGCGAATGAAATGAGAAAGGGGGTGTGGGGGGGGGAGGCTGACGAGATAGGCTCGGAAATNGAATTTGCGAATGAAATGAGAAAGGGGGTGTGGGGGGGGGAGGCTGACGAGATAGGCTCGGAAATCGGTATTCCCTGCAGAGTAGGGTGGACCGGAGGATCTCCAGTGCGGGTGACGTACCACCGAGCAAATGGGTGACGGTGGGGCATCGATTCCCCCCAGGACCCATTCCGGAGACCTCTTCTAGGGTTGGCGGTTATGAGGGAAGGGAGAGATAGGATGGATATGAGGGCAGGAAAGTATGAGCCCCCGGGTTGGAACAACCCGCATCAATGACGAAACTCATCGAGTTACGCAACTGGATGAGCTTCGTTTTTTTTCCGTTTCTTGGGAAGAATTTTGATTTCAATGTCCGTCAACCACCTCTTGGACTCATGCTTTGACGGTTCTCTTCCTTTACGCCAGTTGCGAGCTCCTTCATGTGCGTCTCCTCCGTTGCCTCTACACGTATGGGACGCCCTTTTCTCCCTTCGTTCACCAGAGACCGATCGAGTTACCCAACTGGATGTCTNCTCCTTCATGTGCGTCTCCTCCGTTGCCTCTACACGTATGGGACGCCCTTTTCTCCCTTCGTTCACCAGAGACCGATCGAGTTACCCAACTGGATGTCTTGTTTGCCTCGCCCTCGCTCCTTTCTATGTTCTTCCTTTTCATGTTACATTGCCTTCCCAACTCTTCTTCCCCACCGCAGTTACAACCAACCCACATCCACGCTCGCCGCGCCTCCCCTCCCACCCGGATTCCTTTTCTTCCCTTTTTCCGTCTTTCCCTCCGGCTTTGCTCTGCGGGCCCCTTGCCGTCCCCTTCCAATCCACCTCCTTNCCACCCGGATTCCTTTTCTTCCCTTTTTCCGTCTTTCCCTCCGGCTTTGCTCTGCGGGCCCCTTGCCGTCCCCTTCCAATCCACCTCCTTTTCTCCATGTTCTCCGCTGGCTTCCGTTCTCGCTTGTCAGGTTTTTTTTGAACAATTTCATTTATGTGAGCATGATGATGGTGCCTCGGGAAAAATACAGGCGCAACAAAACTGTTGTATTATTTGGTTTTGCACCCATGTTTTGCGCTTCATTGACATTTGGTTGTAACAAACTCCTGAGTTTCCAAAATTGAAAACAAATGCCCAATGATTCGTTCAACATGCTGATGTAACAGCACGCACATTTCTGCGGTAGTTGTCATTCCACAGAATGATGTGGTTGCAAAGTATGAGATCATACATGAAAATAGTGCAACACACGCAAATCTGGGACTGAATATGTTTGATGGGTAAGTTTTGTTTTTTGGGTCAGGGTATGTCAGAGTCCTTGACATGACACAACAAATTGAATGTAGAACGCAGTCTCAGTACAGCAGTGTTGGTCTGCCAAAATTTGGTTGGTAGCATGAACACTGATATTTTTTATTCGGAGTTTGTCGAACCAGGTCCAAAAAAAGGTCCACCAACCATTGATATTGGTTGAAAAATGCCAAAAAAATCTGCAATCAACATTTGCATCAAGTCAAAACATAATGAATTAAAAAAAATACACAACAATTTAATGCATGTTTGTTTGTTTCATCCAATATTTTGTTTGGAAAAAAAACAGCAGTAACTCGAAAAGATCCGGCGCCATGCTGCTACTAACCCGGCATTTCTGTCGTGTTTGAACACGGGAATCTGGAAAGGGTCCATGTTTTTTGTTGTTTGTGTCTAGTGTTTTCGCAAACAAGTTTGCAAAGACCCAGTGATTTGATGATGCTGTGTTTCGGCTGGTGGTTTTTGGTCCATTCTGCAGCTGCTAGATTGGAGGCTGTGGCGGGGAATCCCGAGTCGGTTGATCAAATCATTGATCCAGTGATGGGGGCATTGCATATGATCCGTGGCTATGCAAAAAAAAAAACAATCACCATTTATTGCCTGAAAAAAATGCTGGCAGGGTACATGGCGATGGAGGTTGTGGAGAACAAAAATGAAGTGGAGGCAGCAGACGCTAAACCAGACGTTTTGTGTTGATTTTCCCAAAGTGTCTGATTTCCGAGAAACGGAGTCAGGAATTTGGCAACATGGATGAGTCCGGCCCAAGATGCTATCATTTCGGTCACTTTGTGAAACATGCGGAGGCAACACCACTCGAAGGAACTTCTGAAAAGGCTGTAACTTCGAGTGACAAGGAGGACATTTGTTTCGGGCGCTTTCTTTTGGACGGCCATGTACGGTACCTTTGTCACCTATACGGCCTATACAGCTGTTTCATATTTCAACTAATTCCCGCAGCAGGCATACCAGATGATATTGCAACTGATTATTTCGAAAAAACTTTGGCAGTAAAAAATCCGTTGATTTTTTGTATCACCCAACTGCAAAAACCTTCATCTTGAACTAGTTGGGCCAGCTTGACCAACTGCAGGAAGTGATCATCGGAGGCAAGTTTCGCTTAGGAAGCCATGCGCTGAGATGGTAAAAACCAAAGCAGAGAGAAATTGTTTAGTGGCACAAAGTCTGAAGGTGCCTCAAGTCTCAAACCTCTCATTGTTATTTGGGGATAACCACTTAGTCGGAAAGTTTTGTTTTCATTGACTTTTGTGCGAGTTTTCCAAAATTTGTCGCCACCACCTTGCAAAAAAAATCAGTTTCTGTTGAGGCAAGATTGGCTCTGGCTCTTTTGGCGCCATCCATCTGGGCTGAGAACCCAGGAAAACTTTGGTTTCAAAGGCCAGGGAATCAGAAATGAATGCACCGAGGTGTGAATCTCCGGACGGGAGAGGAAGTCGCCATCAAATTGGAGCCTTTGAAGTCAAGGCCATGCCAACTTACATTTTGGTTCATCAAATGGTCAGCCAT
Organism: Symbiodinium sp. clade C Y103; assembly: GCA_003297045.1. Classification (NCBI taxonomy): domain Eukaryota; class Dinophyceae; order Suessiales; family Symbiodiniaceae; genus Cladocopium; species Cladocopium sp. clade C. The sequence goes on along the minus strand of BGPT01003241.1, from coordinate 37,398 downwards.
TTGATGAACTGTGCTCCAACAGGCATCCTCAGCTCTTGTATGAGGCCAAGATCTACAAGATCCTTGGACAAAATTCGTGAATCAAAATTAATCCATGTTCATCAAAATTGGTTCAGCCCTGGACTGATCCCGGAATCCAAACCCAGTACTTGGAGACTTTCAGAGTGGGCATCCAAGTCGCGCCCAGGGGACTTGCCGGAAGTGTTGGCATTCCTTCGATTCATTGGTGCCTCGGTCAAAATTTGCAGGGACAACTGGCTTTGCCTGAACTGGGGTATACCATGGTAAGCCGCAGATTTTCTCGCAATTCTGATTGGATTTTGGGGTAGCCACTCGAAAAGGCACCAATTTGTTGGACCCCGAAAGGGCTGCATTGATGCACTGCCAGCTTCATGAGGTACGGAGTCCAGGATGCATATACCGTGATGGTTCTGGTGCGTGCCCCAGTCTCTTTCTAAGATGTTTGTTAAACTTGACTTACTGTAATTCCGTCAATTGTGGCGATCTCTACAATACAATGGAAATAGACTCTACATTGATTCTCGGCATACATACTAAAAACAGAACATTGAATCAACAATTGGATAGTTAGATTTCAATAGAACCAAACCATTGATCTGTTCTTTTTTTTCCCGGAAACCTCGACACTGCAGCGAAACGTGCTCGCGAGGACCTTCTGGGGCCGTCCCTGGAAGATCTGCTGAATTTCTGCAAGGGCAGACTTAGCTTGAAGACCGTGCGGACTCTGAGGGTGGGTCTGGTGGGTCCAGTGGGTCCCAGATCAACAGGGGGGGTGCTGACAATCGTGCAGCGTCAGTGTGGATGATTTCAAAAAAATTGCAGGGTGAAACTCGGTGAAACTCGGTGAAACTCGTTGAAACTCGGTGAAACTCGGTGAAACTCCGTGAAACTGTTTTTTTGTATTTTGTGCAGGTGATGCTGAACAAGAGTTTCTTTGTCCCTTCCCCTTGCCCAACAGATAGTGCTGTCGAAAATGGGCATATCTTACCATGTACCATCATACACCCCAAACATGGATGGGTATATAGATCCGAAGAAGAGTTTTTCATGCGCAATGTGGGCCCAGTCGATGGTCCCATCTTGGCTGACCATCGCCATTGATGAGGTGCTGATGATTGCCGATCAAATGATCAATCGAGCCAGCCTCAGGGGGTGCACGAAAGGAACAAATGTGACTTTCACTGGTGAGAGGTTGGAAAAGTGAACGACCCACACACTGGAAATCCCATCCTCAAGGAATTCAGATGTGCCCATTCAAACCCTCTCTTTACGTTGCAGCGAATATGATTTCATCAGTGGAGAGTTGGATTATGACACAATGAGGAGCCCCTTTTCGAACAGATGGTTGCCATAGACTTGCTAAAAAGAATATACAGTCTGATGTCCGCTGGGTTGAACAGTTGCCTCCCCAATGTCTCTGCCAAATTTTCGCCTGAACTTTGTCTTTCTGTGGACACTTTCGGTAGGAGCTAGCTTCAAACTTCCACCACTTCAGTTATGAATTGGACCTAAATATCCAATTCCTCCAGCTGAAGGACTGAAGTGCAAAGTGCTTTGCAGGTTGGTCTGGTTGAAGTTGCCGCAAAAGGATGCTGTTGGGCTGAGGTTTGGAGTGCGTTCACTCCAGAAACGTAATTCATCGTGATGTGCGCCACTCAGATCTCTCCAGTGGAAAGGCGCAGGTCCCTCTGCTTTTCCAAACCCTTCCTCCAGCATGAACTTCCTGTGCTGAGGTGAAACCTGACAATTTTTTACTTGGACTAGGGCGACGTGCCAATCAGGCCAATGCACTCTGATTCCAGGGCTCTTGGGGCTGGTCGCCGGTATTGAAATCCGCAGGATTCTTCGGACAGTTTTTTGGCTGAGAACATTAAGAACTATATGATGCACTGGTGCCTAAACCCGCTTTACTTGAAGGTCAATCTTATTGACTTTGGATTGTCAAAGAAGTCCTTACCTCAGAAGAGTCCAGAAGCTAAGGTTGTGACCAAGAATGCTGTTGTTCTGATCCGAGATTGCGAGTCTAGCCAATCCCTCCAAGGTATAGAGATTCCAAGACGCAAGTGCACATTCCCTACAGGGAGGGCAAGGCTTATGACCCGGTGCTGATGATTCCAGGGGTCACTAGGAGCGACTTCGATCCGTTTGGGTTGCTATGTTGTCCCATTATGCTTTGCTTGGATGTGCATCCCAGTTGCTAAGTGAGTAATAGACATATTGTGATCCCAGATGCAGGTTATTCACCTCTTATTCACCGCTTGCTCACCACTTTCCACTTATCAATCTACAGTAGATATTACTTCTATAGTCGTCCCCAAAAAGATAGAGACGTGACTTATCATTATCACCTACGGGTATGACACCTGCTTTTCCAAGTTAGTTTCTCTTAAGTTTTCACAAACCATACCTATGGCACGCAAGAAGAGAAGAAGACTATTCCAGTCGGTATTTATTTTTTTGATTCTTTTGTTTTTTTTTTTAAATCTAACTATATAACTTATATAACATATAAGTAACATATATATATATATATAAATAATATAGGGGTTATTCACCACTTCCTACCGACCATGCCGACTGCCCTGCCGAACTCCAGGCCTTGACGGGCACCGCTCGCTATGCGTCCATCAATACTCACGCCGGCCTGGAGCAGAGTCGTCGGGATGATCTGGAGGTGGGGCAGCTTTCTCGGGGCGTTCTGGGCTGGGAAGTGGCTGGGAAACAACCCTTTTAATGGGAAAATGATCGAAGTAAATGGGAAAATGATCTATTATCAAATGGAAATCCCCGAAAATGGCAATTTTAAGAGCAAAATGATCGAACTAAATGGGGGGTTTTCTAGCTTACCATGTTTGATGACGGGAGGGAAATGGGATTTATAGATATCAAGTTAAATGATGGTTTCGACCACCTTGAAAAATATCGGGGGTTTTCATGATTTTGAGTGAGTAAGTGATGCATGATGGTTAGTAGGGAGCAATAACCAGTGAATAACCATCAACCATTGGTTTTGAACACTGCTCATGCGTTGGTGCAGAAACGGAAACAGAATGCGGGGATCATCCTTTCCCACTATGAAAGACCCCCAAGAAATCATTGCTTAGTATATACAGATATTTGGGACTATTTATGGAGGTGTTGAATATTAGGGGGTGGGGATGTCGTGGGTCTATGGGTGATAAATACTGAACTGAATGAGGTATAGAACCAGATCAAACCAATCAGACTGGGGGACGTTGTGGGATGGTCCGCGACCTAATCGACAATGTGATATTTTGTACAGGAGGGGGTATGTACAAAACAAACATATTTCCCAATTCATAGCATTTCCAATGCCGAACATTTTGTTTTAGAGCTCTGGATTTTGCGGTTGCCGAATTCTTTGGAGACCCCCCGATGCGGGTGTTGTTGTTGATTCAATGGCCCGTCAGGCGCTCGGATATGTCCTCATCTACCTAGTGAAGGGGTGCCTCCCGTGGCAGGTGCATCTCGTTTGCTGATGGCTCTTGAAACCAAAGTAATGGCACTTGTTCCACCAGATTTTGAGAAGCGCTGTGGTATGTTGCCATCAACTTTGTTGGGGCACAAGGGACTGCCTTCGAAGACCCCAAAGACCAAGCAAGAGAGATATGTCTGGAGCTCGGTCTTGGACGTGACGTCTTAGACGCTTGGATTTGCTTTGTAGAAGAAAGCAAAAATGGAAAATTGCCATATTTCATAGCATGTTTAATGATAAATATCAGGCTTTGCTGTCGAATTTTCCCTCGACCAAGTGGTGTTGCAAAAGCCATCAAGACATTCAGCAGGCAGGTTTTGGCTGTCTGATTGCTGGGCTGAGGATGAGATCATGCAGCAGAAAATCAACACAAGCCTCAAGGACCTGGGATTGACACATCTGGGACGGGAAGTGCAGACATGGCTGGTGGCTGAGGGCTGTCAATTTCGACACATCATTTTCAGAGCAGGAGAGCTGGAAATCCTATTTCCAGGGCTGCAATGCCAGTAGACCTTAGTAGTTTCATCTGGTTTCTAGGATTGATTGTTGGCAAATGAGCGGGGCGTGATAGCGACCTGGCAAAGATGTGCGGCTTTGGGAACATTTTTTGCTAAATACTTGACTAAATTGCCTGCAGCTTGTGGTTCGAGCCTCCGACCGGTATCAAGCAGAGATGTTGAGAGTTTTAAAGCGACTCCGCTTGAAACTTCGCATGTTGCAGAGGGGACACTGGATTGAGTTGGAGTTGTTCTTGAGATATGTCTTTCATGACTTCATATGCATTGTTCAAAACTCCCGGTTTATAGATTGTTATAGGGAGCTATACTGTCCTATATGTTCGCATGATCATCGTCCACTATAGGGGCTCCCTATCAACCCACCAGTATTATGGTATATATATGTATATATGACATTTTGGGGTTTGAACATTGAGGTTTGCGGTGCTGTGGAGCATTGCTCTGGCGTGCCAGCCCTCGCATTTGCTCGAGGCCGAAGAAAGTGGAAAACACGGTCATCATATTCTGTGAAAGGAAAGTAATGTCAACCACGGATTGAGAAGCCTTAGGTGATTAATTTGGGGGGCTTCGCCAAAATGGTGATAAAGATCCTAGTAGAATTGATACCCCGCAATTCAAAAAGAGGGGTATCCCTGGGTTGAGCTGATCAGGATCTTTTTCGTGACCGCTTTGGACATCTCAGTCTTGAGAATTACCCTCTGATTATTTCACAGTTCGCCATGGAAACTGCCCCCATTTATAGATGGTTTATGGTGATTTAGCTATTACAGATGGTAGTTTTCCATGGCGAACTGTCAAATAACCAGAGGGTAATTCTCAAAGTCACCTTCCTACATCCAACCTTCTGTTGTTCCAAGTCGGCTAGGTGACCCCAGCAGGAGCAGCTGTCATGACCTGAGGGGACTGAGCGATGGGTGGAATATGCGATGGAGACCAGAAAGGGGAAAGATTATGGTCAATCACGGGGTGAAAAATCATGGAAACCCCATTTCAACTTTAATGGAAACATCTCAATGTTCGAAAGAGCCCCAACAGATTTTTTAGCTTTTCTGATGTGTGGTGAAACACCAGCTGCTACAGCCCAAGGTGACATACCTCAGCAGAAACTTAGCTGCAGTTCCAGTGTTCGGAGACTTCACTGCTGTTTCTTTGTGGCCAAAAATGATGTCCTGCAATGAAACAGTGGAAAGAAAGGTGACAAATGGTGATTCTGATGGGAGAGTCATGTGTAAACGGTGAGTTATTATTATATATTATTAGTATTGTTATCATTATTGTCATTGGTATTTTTGTTATTACTATTACTATCATTACTATTTCACTTGTTATTGTCAGAAATTACTATTATTACTATTATCATTACTATTTATTATTATTGTTATTATTATTATTATTATTGTTATTACCATTATCATCATTATTGTGAATATTACAATGATAATACCAAACTAATAATAATCATTATTATCAGGATTATTGTTGTTATCATTATTCCATTGCCAGGTAAAATTTAGATGGTACCCTTGCCGTCATTTGCAGGTGAGTGCGGGGTGAATTGGATCGCCAGTTCTTCGGGAAATGCTACGGCCGCTCTGAAACCGCAGAGCATCAAGGCTGGGCGGAGACCTTCGCACGTTTTCCCACGTGCAACATGTGGGTTTCCTCCGGAGGGAAAATTGACTACAATGGTTTTTGGAAATGTACAGAATGGTCAACAATCAAAGTGAACATGTTGATCAACCCTGATCGGTGTCTTGTGATTTGCCAGGAATTTTGTGACCCAAATCTGCAAAGCGACCCCAGCAAATCCACGGATGTTGAGGCTCAAGTCCCTGGCGACTTGCTCACGGACTTAGAGGTACGGAGCCTTAAAGGGGGGGCTGAAGCCTCCAAGATTTTTCAGTACAGGACCTATAGTATCTATAGGATGGATGTGAGAGATATTAGCATCTGAGAGGTATCTGCTAGATTGCAGATGATTGAAGTAGATTGAAGCACTCTCTGATTTGGAATCAAGGTGAACGGACGAATGATATGTGGGAAGACTGGAAGGTGGTGAAGCTGCAATCGAATTGGGTAATGTAATATTTGTCTCAAATTTTATTGGGGATTTGAAATCAGAGAACTCAGACAGAAACCCATTGGGCTACAGTGCACTTCCAGTACTGTTTCCATTGCAGGCCGCAGGAGAGATCGGCGACCCACTGCACTTTGCCAGCACGTGATGGCGTTGAAAACTCCTCGGGTAAGACAACAGTCAGAATAGCCCCAATGATTTTTGGTACAGCTGCAGCTGTGCTACACCCAGGTATGAGCTGAATTGGCTGAAGAGCGATATTTGGGCCAAACAGACCTGGACTTACTCTGCAAATTTCAGCATCGATCAATTGGGGTTAGAATCTGGCTCACGTCGAGTACAGCTGGTCTTTGATGGCATCAAGATGGGAGCTCATGTGAAAGTTGCTTGGATGCAGGGTGAGAGACTTGAGGGAGACGCATGGAACCCCAAACGATCGAATATGAACGAAGGATGCCCCAAACACCCGTCTCCTTTATTTTGTTCCCGTGCTCAACGTGAAATACCATCCATACTTGGCTGCTTGAGGATTCGGGGGGAGCCTTGCTGCTGGAGCGCAGATCACCTGAGGTTGTAGCACTTGGTGTTTCTATGTGTTTCTGAAAACTTGGGCTTCTCTTTTCAACTTGGGAACGCCCTTACACAAGCTCCCGTGGCGCCATCATGCCGAGGTCAACGGCAAGTTGCTCGGCACTGCCACGAGTCAGTTCATCAGGTATAGCTTCGACCTGGATCCCACACGCAGCCAGAACTCGTTGGAGGTGATCTTCGATCAATCCATCCAGGTGGCGACCAGGACAAAACCCCTGTGAGAGGGGCTTCTTTTTAAGCTATGGCACTGCCAAAAAGATGCAGAAAATTTGAAAATAGCGTTGACTATTTTTTTTATGATTAGATCTTTTTGGTGGTTGCTATGTACAAATACCTGGTTTATTGGGAATCTGCAGTTTTTGTTGAGATGATACGATGACACCCTGCCTCTGGATCTTTGGTTTTTCGCAGGTGGGTGGACGCTTCATGGCATCTTCTGGAGGTTGGGACTGGGCACCCTACACAAACACCTTTCAGGGAGATGCGCGAACCTTCACCTATGGCATTTGGAAACATGTCTACTTGGTCTATACCCCCAGTATGTCGGCCTCCATTACCCATGTGGTGCCCAAGATCTTCTACCAGGGGAAATATCCCACCGAAGCACTGGTGGATGGTGAACATGCGGGCTTCAAGGTGAAACTCAAGGTCTTCCTTTCAGCGAAGACCGCCACCTTTGGATCCATTGCGGTTCAGAACAGCTGGGATCATGTCATTTACATCGCGGCTATGACAGTTCCAGAAGGGAACTCAAGTGCCCTCATTGAAATGAATCCCGGGTTTGATGAGATGATTTTTGGATATTTTTTGGTTATTTTGTAATCAGGCAATCCGCCAGAAATGTGGAATATTGTGGAATCTATAGGGTATCTAATGGGAACTCCGACCTTAAGCTCCAAGGAATGCATCTGCCAAAGACATCAAACTCTGGTGGCCAATTGGCATGGGAAATCAACCTCTCTACGACTTGTCGGTGACCTTTGAACCAAACAACACACCATCCGCAAGCGTCACCGCTCACCGCAAAGTGGGCTTCAGATATTTTGCCTTGGTCACTGGCAACGACACGGATCCTGCCTATGTCACCAAGGCAGCTTCGGAGCAAGGGACAGACTCTCATGGCATGTACTTCAGGATCAACGGTGCCGCCTTCTGGTCCAAAGGTGGGAGTTTGGGATGTTCTTGGGGGCTGAGGGATGCCTCAGGGTGAACAAATGTTGGAGTTCCATTGCGCATTTACCCAATTTTTTTCGCATGTTGTTGGCCTTACAAAGCACTTGTTTTTTGCGTATCTTCCAAGCCATTCTTACTGCAGAGCCTTCCAAATCGGAGGTTCCAATGTCATCCCCATGGAGAACCTGGAGGGCCGCATGAATGGTGAAGCACATCGCATCATGGTGCGTTCAGCTGCTCATGGAGGCACCAATTTTGATTTCAGCATCGGATGTGCTAGGTATAGAATACAGATATATGAGATATGATAGATTCAAATAGATTATACCTGTAAAACATCATGTATGATATATGATATAGAATATACACATATACACATATACACATACACATATATGAGCAATTGCTTTATACTTGCGCGCGTGTACAGTTCCGTTTGGGTGGACATTGGGAAAAGAGAAGGTCAGTGATCAAAACAATCATCGAATTGAAACTGAGGTAGGGTCCGCCTTGCCTTTTGCAGTTGTCGCAAGTGGAGACAACTGAAATCCTGCTGCAGGTATGAACACTCTGCGCATTTGGGGTGGTGGTATTTTCATGCCGGATGAGTTCTATGAGACCTGCGATGAACTCGGACTAATTGTGGCTGGACCGCACTTGCTGAATGGGCCCTGCATTTCTTTGGCGCGGCCAATCTGCTTTTCCAGTTTTCCCCCTTCATTTCGCCAATCCTGTCATTTTGTGGAAGGGCAAGCCCCCATCGTGGATTTATGGATATTTATGGTATCATGTTGCCAGCTGTTGGATGTCCAGAATTGCTTCAGGGAAACATTTGCAAGAAACATCCTGATTTCATGGGAAACAACGATGGTTTCCTCTGGATTTTCCTCTGGAAACAAGAAACAACGAGGATTTTCTCTAAGACACTCCATGGATATTCCATGGATATTTCCATGTCGAAGCCCTCAGCGTTTCGAAGGTTTTTCACGACATGATGTACGCGCAGTTGGGCCATGCTCCTGCCAAAACCGTGGTCCAGGACACCGAACTCCGACACCAGGCGCTACATCAACCAGTGGGAATGGTTTGGTAAGTCACTGGGGATCCTGGTGATGCTTTTCAGGGTCACCATGGGGGGGGTGGTCACCATGCTGTTTACTGGGACATTTACCACAGTGGGACAGTTTCGATGTTTTGTTTGCGAAGTATTGTGGTGACTACACTCCCGCGCCATGAAATTCGTATTTTGAAACCAATGGACGGCGTGACAGGTGAGACGCCTCTCATCTCATCCCTCCATCGTGATTTGGGATGGCTGCAACGAATGCACCGTTGCTCGGCGAGCAGAGAAGCTAACGCTATTTTTCACGTCAAAGATATCCAGTTGGAAGTGGATTCTTGTTGATGTTGGTAAAACAATAGTAAACCATCCTCAATTGAGGGACCATAAATAGGTGGCATAGATAAATCATTCCCAAATGGGTGGTTTATTTTTGTTTATCACATTAATTTTGATGATCTCCAGAAGTGGTTCCGCTGAATCAACCTCGGAATACCTGCGCTTTTGGAGTTCCGATCCAAGGCGACACGCCCGTAGTAAACGATAGAGGACTCACTAATTTGATGACGCACTTGACTGAAGCAACAGATTCGTGGCTCACAAAAGGCGTCGAATCTTATGACTTTGAATGGTATGAATGGAAAATGGGGCAGTTGCATAGCTAGTGAGTCAGAAATGAGAGGCCTTGCAGATGCTTTGCTGGTGAGTTCCACCAGTTATCCAGTTGATTTTGGACACCAATTGACAGGTTCTGATGGGCACCAAAACAGAGATTTATGCCACCTTTGTGATGACGGTGGTTGCAGAAGAAGATGACTCCCGATCAATCTGGCCATCATGTCCTGCTTTTGGGTGGTCAACAGGACCGGCCAGATACCGGAAGTTCTACTTTCAAAGCTGCAGGTGAGCTGTATGCTTGTTACCTCTTATTACACTTTATCTTTATCACAGATTTGTCATCTCTTGTGTTTCTGTCACAGGATTTTGTGGAAGTTTTCCTAAAAGAGATTTCCGTTCGTTTGTTCTTCCAGACACAGTCGAGCAAGGCGACAATTGTGACCTGCAGAAAGAATCCCAGTCATGCGGTAAACCTAATAATCAACCATCACAATCAACGAGTTGGGGATGATTTTGCATCATTCCAACGGGATATCACATGCTATTACCCTCCAGTAAACTAACATGACTATGGAAAATCACCATTTTTCATGGGAGAATCCACTATAAATGGCAATTTTCAATAGCTACGTAACAAATTACCAGAGGGTACCTGATAATGAACCCCTTGGAGTCTGCTCTCAGGAGTTCACAAGTTGGATTGCCTGCCCAATGGGGAGCCCTTGACAACTCCTGCGACCGCCGGGGGTGGGTCGGGTTTTGACGCTTTCGGTACAGCTGGACACACCTAGGCATAGAAGTGACAAAGGAATCATGAAATCACATGAAATCCCATGAACCCGGATGAATTTGCTGTATCACTCTCAAATCGCTACTGCAAACAAATTTACAGTGAAGCAAGCTGTAGTATCGCACTGGACCATGGATCCTAAGACTGTGCACATGTGGCAAATGCTGTGCACCTGATGATTTCTTTGTGATTGGTCGCAGGAAGGCAACGACAATCGAGACACACGGCTACTATCAGCATGGCACTGGATTTCCGGCTGTGAATGGTGATCCAAAGCTCTTTCCATTCGATGCGAATCTTCCCATCAAGGTCTTGCGATTTCCAGCGTTTTGAGTCTGGGTGGACTTTTGTTGAATCTTCAAAAGGAGTGGCAATCAACGAATCCATCATTCTGAGGTAGAAACAGGTTGGCAGTTTGTTTCACTAGCTCTTCCCAAAAATGGTTCAAAAAACACATATCATAAAATCCACTGTTTTCAATTCTTGACGTTTGTTTCACCTGTTTTTTCCCCGAAACAAGATCCCCAAATCTCCGGCCATTTTTTGGGGGTTCGGGTCAGGTGGATGTGGAAGCCACGTCTTTGGGGCACCAAAACATCTTCGGTTCCGAGTTCGGCGCCGTCGTGATGTCCTCCTTCGAATCCATGGCGCCGACGCTGGCGCCAGAGCATTGGGGCCTCCACGGAGGGCAGAAGAAGGCCATGGGGGGCCATGGGGGCCATGGGGGGCCATGGATTTTGGGGAATTTCTGGAGTGTTTCTTCTGATCTCCAGATGCCCAGGTGATTTTTTGTTGTGTTTTCCGTTTCTTTTTTTTTGAGAAACTGAACTGAGGGATGGTCAAGGGTGGTCAGAACTGCAAGCTGATGGGGTGATTGTGTTGATTGTATTGCTGAAATGGAGAACTTCTTGAGAACTAGGTACTCAGGACTTGTGATGAATGGAGGTGTCGCATTTGGAGGTGTTCAGTGTTGCAAACACCCCCCGCCATTGAGAGGACCAATGCGATAGTTCTGGCTGGCCGAATACCTGCAAAGGCACAGCTTTCAATGCTGAATTTTGGAAGCCATGGAGTTCAGAAGAATTAGCACTGAGAGTCAGTTTCCATGTTGCTTCCCATTCACGAGCCAGTTCTCAAGAAATATCCATGGCAGTCACGAAAGACTCAACGAAAGACTCACAGCAGGTGACAATGTCATGGCCCAGCGGAACTATCCCTGCGACAGCTTGATCGACGCATACTTTGGACTCTTGGCGATGGGTCTACCCTGGTACCCTGGTGACCAAAATAGCTGGGATTTACGGATGGTCATCCCCCCGCAGGGCATTTCATAGGTTTGATTCATCCCTATTTGTCTTTCTTTGAGGCTTGCAACTGTAGAAGTCTGACTTTGGTAGATGTCATGCGATGCTTCGAAAGCCATTGGAATGCTGCTGCTTTCCCAGTTTCAAAGTCAACGCAAAGACGTTGATGGTGCTATATTGAGTCATTAAGTTGATTTCAAGCAGCTTGATGAAAATCGCATGGTCCTTCTCCACGCTTCTTATTCTCTCCGAGTGCCAAAACTTGCAGCCGTCCTCCGATTGCTTGAGCAGCTGTCCCGGCCTCGAGAATGCCACTTCGGCAATGAATGATGCCTCAGCAGGCATGGGTCCAAACAATTTTGGATCGACCATGAGGACTATGATCTCAACCATGTGCCAGTACCAATCCGACTTTGCCTGTATGATGCAAAGCTGTGCACCAGATGGAGCGGTCACTGCAGGGGACATCCTGAAGCTATTGGATTGTCTTTGCACAGATTGTCCGGCCTATGGGGCAGTGTTTGCCAACATGCCAGGCTTTGTGTCATTGATGCTGAGTGGGAATGCGGACAGTTCGAGCCTGACCCGCGAGATGTGCTCCTATGTGGGCCCCTTGAATTGCTTGGAAGCCAGCAGTAGCTGCTCCAACCACAGTTCGGATGACTCCAATGGCAACGCGGCATTCTTCGCCCAGATCTCAGCCATGGAGCCCAACTGCACTGACATGGGGCTCTTCACAGGTGTCAATGATGCTCTTACCACCACCACACTCAATGGCACCATCAAGGATGATGCAGTGGAACATTCAACCCCCAGTTTCATGCTCCAATTGTGTGTTCTTTTCCTGCCCTTTGGTCTTCTGAATGACTGGTGAAGTCAGGGTGTAACATAGGGGTACGGCTCAAAATTAGCTACCCTCCAAAAATTGGATGGTTCAACCTTCTTCATTGGATGGTTTAACCCTGGAAATTGGATGGTTGAACACTGCGACGAAATAATATTGGTCCATACATACGCCAATTTTGAGCCATGGCCATAAGGAGATGTACTCAGAGATGCCTTTGCAAAGATCCAAAGCTGAGTACTGAGCACTGATGAGAAAAAAGTGCGACAAATGCTTGGCAGCAGCTCCAATGATCCCGAACTGTTAGACCCAAGCGTTTTTAGCTGGAAATCATATGTAAAGCATAAAGGCCATCGATAAAGGATAGCGCAAAGGAGACTTCAACACATTTTTTCCATAGAGATGACATAGCAAGATCCTTGCTGGGCTCACCGAGGACTTCATCCCGAAGCATATTTCAACTCGACTGGACAGGTGGCTCAGCGGAGATGGCATGCAGCTGGTGAAGCCTCCGTAAAATCTTGAACCATCTTTGACATGTTTACGAGAAAAGCGTCTGCAAGCTGATCTTTGGAATAATTCTTGCTTCTGAGGCGATCTTTCAACAACAGCTCTATCAGTGCATGCTTTCTCAAACATTGATCTTGAAGTCTGACATTGAGACCAGGTGCATTTCTTCTTCAATTTTGGTGGGTGGCCGGACGGCCGTTGAGATAAGAACTTGAACATAGTTCGATCGAGCTTTATTTTTCTTTCAACAGTTGCTTAAAGAATCTCTAAGTCTGGTGTCCGGTGGTGGTGTAGTGGGAGTGCTGTGTGGCGTAGGAAGAAACGTGGCTGCTTGGACTCAAGTCATGTCAAGCCGCGTGCAACGGAGCTTGGAAGCGTTTCAAAGGATCAGGGTCAAGGTATGTTGAATGAGATGTGACATATTGGCATGCCTAAGTTCTTGATCCCATTAAGCTTTTGGATACTTTCAGATCCAAAAGCTTTCCAGCTTTTCGTGGGTCTAAACGGGTAGTGACAAAAACCCACCACCAGTGCTGTCGTGATGGACAGGCGATCCTATAACCAGTTTGGTACATTGGTTTGGCAGCTCAATGAGATTTGGCCTACTGGTGGCTGGGGCTTCTGGGCAGGTGATTTGAAGATGGGCATGTCCAAAAAAAGGGGCTGAGCTCCAAAAATGGCCTTTTTAAAATTGGGTTTGACTTGTGCCCGATTTTTGGACAGACCCACATTGAAAAAAAACATGTCGCATGTTTGGGATTTAAGATGCTTGCTGATCTCATCTGCGAGAGCCAAGGTTCTGTTGAGCTCCTTGGTCTGAATCCGGAGCTCGGGAATCTGTGGCCATGTATACACACTGTATCTACCTGTATCTAATAAATGTATATTTTTCGACCATGGGGATAGATTATATAGGGTACCTCACTCCATACAACATGGTTCTTCAGCCTGATTTTCCGAGTTTTCATGGGTTTTAACGTTCAGGTAATCAAAAATGGCTAGCTGGAAAACACCAAATTTAGTTCCATGATTTTCCCAGCATTTTGTTTGGGAATTTCCCAGCCAGCCATGTTTGATTACCGGACGGTATGGGGTTATACTACCTGATTCATCAGTTTTTAATCATTAGTATGTCACATCGTTTCTACCCACAATATGTCACTTTTGCCATTTTTGTTTTTTGCCGTCCTCATTTTCCATCCATTACCTCCATTTAGTTCGATATGATTTCCCAGCTACATACCTCCATCATTTTCCTCATCATTCTCACATTAGTATAATATAGATAGATGATTTTCCCGTTATAAACTATAAACCTCCATTTCGTTCGGGAACTTCCGCTTTTTCCACTCGTTTTCCCCATAGGAAAACCCGCCATAGGCCACTGGCTGTCCAGTCCTGAGGTATGGCTCGCCTGTGAAGGGTCAGGTCTTAGGGGGTCGCTGGAAGCCCCTGCACTACCTCTACAGGCCTGGCTGGCGGTGCGAGATGGTGATGCTATGATGGTATATTCAAAAAAGTATGATATCTAAGATGATCTCAAGATGCAGTTAACATATGTTAACTTGATTCTGCTTCTGAATCTGGCACTTTCAATCCAATGTTGTTGACCATATCTTTCATGTTCCGTACATTTCTGTACCTGTACGTACTTCAGACACTAGCACTTTCAATCCAATGTTTTCGTTGTTAACTTGTAATGGAGATAATCCCATGATGGTGGACATCTAGTAAATCTGGTATTAAGATTTTTTTGCAGGCTTGGACTGGAAATCTTTGAAAATAGCAAGAAAAACGTGAAAAGCAAGAACGTAAACTTGTTAAACAAAGTGCCCAAGAAAGTGACCAAAAAAAACAATGGGATAAGGAAATCCTCAAACAAAAAAAAGTGAAACAAATGAGAAAAACAATCATGCGCACATGTGCACACATGCACGCGCGCAAAGCTTGCCACACACTCACATGCACATACAAATGTAGGATGCACGCGCAGACGCAGACAAACACGTATTGTGAAACTACATTGCTTTGGCCAAGCACATTGCAGAATCCATAGTGTTTGGCGTTTCCTGCTCCAGACAGCAGCAAAGCCTCACATTATGTATTCTTTTTCTGTTGTTCAACGGTCTTCCCATGGCAACATGCCAAGGTTCCCATGGGCTACACACCCTTGATGGGGGGCAGCGCGCCACCCCACCCCACCCCCCCCACCCCGCGTGTGCGTAGCAGCAACTGCTTCAGCAAGTTCAAGGAACGTTAACATCCCGCTTTGTGGTATGTGGTTCCAGAAGCGGGGACAAGCATATATATATATATACATATGTATATATATATATACATGTCAGAGTCAATATATAAATATTTAATATTTGGATATTAGTTTCAAAAATGCAAATACAGAGGAAATACATACATATATAGATATATACAGGCAGAGTGTGTGTATCCCCTTTCCTTCCCTTTCCTCCCTTCCTTTTCTCGTCCATTTCCACCCTTTCCCTTGCCTGCTCTTATGCCCGGTGGCGAAGGCACCTCTGGAGGGCAGCAGGATTACAATTAACAAATTGAAAGCAAACACATTTATACTGTCTTTGATTGTTTTTTCTTTTTGCGTTTTCATTTCTGCCAAAGGTTTTAAATTGAATACTAATGTTTCTTTTTTTTTTATCCCTGCCAGGGTTGATTGTTTTTTGGTTAATTGATTTTTGCGCACTTTTGTTATTTTTGCATTTTTCAGTTGCAACCTTGTATTGCAATACATAGATCTACTGTTTTCCACATTTCAATCATGTTGTTCCAGGGAGATTCTCTTTTTGTTACTCCAACATGATGTGTACAGAATTTAATATTCTCTTAACATCAGTGATAGCATGCAAATTGTATATCACTGTATATCAGATTCCCACATTTTTTAATGGTTCAAAATGGTATCCCCATCAGATTCACCATAGCTATGGAAAATTGCCCAAATATTTCAACGATCAAGCGATTTACGGGTTAAAAGTAGTGATTTTCGACTATGACAGTAGCAATTTACCAGAAAATATGATATTAAATTCCCATGATAGAATCAATATTATCCTCACATTCAGTTGGTTGATATCAACCCCGGATTTATAAACCCCTACTTTACTAATTGGACATATGACTATTTTGGGAATCTCCCATATTAATGAATTGGAGGTTTATAAATCCGGGGTTCACATTAAAACATATCCCAGTTCCCACCATGTCACCAATTGATGACCTTTCCACTGGCGAAGGCGCTCGATCTTCGCCGATGTCATGGCCACCTGCGGAGCCAATGGGACGTGCTACGTGAAGAACGACGGCGCCGTGCCCTTCGAAGGTCACTGCAACGTCTCAACGCTGTGCCATGGCGGTGTCATAAGGTCTACCACCGAAGTTATGAAACAAATGCAAATGCTGAAAAACATGCAATTTATTCGCATTGTTCATATCATCTCTATTTTTTTAGTTTTGTCCATTTCTTTTCCGGATCGCAGATGTTTTCATTTCTTCCTCCCTGCAGAGATGGACAGCGTCGAGGCGCTTTGTGGATGGACAGCGGCAGCTGGTGAAATCCTTGGATTTGAAGATGGCGCCAGGGCCTGGAACGAAGCAGATCTTCCAGGTGGGGTTTAGCGGAAACGGAAACATTCTTACTGGTGCGAAACGTAGGGAATGGGGGTTGCTGGGATGATAAAATTCATGGTTGTTATAGGTCATGAAACCCCATTCCCTACGTTTAGCAGCAGTAAGCATTGTTGGGCCAACTTTGAAGAAATACTGCCATCTTTGTGATGGCCAGCCCAACATAGCCGTTCCGTGAACAAGTTTCACGGCAGGTGAAACTTGATGACCATCCTGGCAGCTTCATGCTGCTCTCCGAATGCCTTCGCTCATCGCCACGGAAATATGACTTGTCTCTTGGCGCATGGCTGAGCGCACAGCTGGGCCTCAAGGTGGTGATTATGTAGTGGTCAGGGCCAGTTCCAAACACTTCGAAATACCTGAGATAAGTGAGCCCTAAAACGATGTTGTTGGCACTTTCCAACAGCATGGATACTGACTGGAGGTGAATATACAGTTTGCTAACTTTTTCCGACAATTTTCAGCAGGCAGACTGGAGCATTTGGAGCTCTCCATGCAAACTCAGTGCCTTGGTATCGCAGTGGTTCCTGTTGCATGGCATGAGCTTGCCCCATCTTGTGTAGAGTCGAGTGTAGATTCAGGACAAACTTCCTAGATCTGTACAAAAGTATGGTTGAACTGGTGAATCCCTATAGTTGGTTGGTTGATGTTAATTTACCATTAAAAATAACCATTTTTGGTACCATAATTTTGAGCCATAGCCATATGGAAAATATGGGAGGATGGCCCGTTTCGAGGTGTCGTTCAACGAGATTCTCATGGCCTGGGCCCCAGCTGCGCGTTTTCAACAAACCGTATGAGTTGGTGAAGTTTCTAAGGCAGCTCCCTTCCAGCTGGACCTGCCAGGAGCGAAGGTGCCATTATGAATGCCCTGCCAAAAAGATGAGTTTTGGATAAAAACCAGTTTCAAAAGACATCAATTAGACCTACTGTTCTTGAAGGGTCTCTAATTTTTACATATATCTGGCATTATCTGGCAGGGATTTCCTTTGGAGCAATGATCCTTTGCTGTGATATGCACAGGTCTCAGCCACCGTTGCAGCTGAGCCCAACGCAGATGGCAGTGTTGACATCGAGCTTTCCACAGCGACTTGGCCAAGTTGTGTACCCTCTGGTAAACTAACATAGCTATTGAACATGGCCATTTATAGTGGATTTTCCCATTAACAACTGGTGATTTTCCATAGTTATGTTAGTTTACCAAAGGGTAGATTTTCCAGGTGTTGTGGCAACAGACATCAACAGACATCAAAAGTCTCCCGCTTGCTGAGGACAAAACTGCTGTGCAACTTGGACCAATAGAGGAGATCAGGTCCAAAGGGTCTAGGGCGGGTATTTAGCATTAGGGATAAATCAGTCTTTTTCATTAAATACTGAAAGTTATTACGTACATATCTTTGTTCCAGACATGGTTATGTGTCCTTTAATTTTTTCCCTATGTACCAGAATTGGTTGATGGGAAAATCCACAGGAAATCCCGGGTAAAAAGACAAAACCAGGTTTTCCTGCATTATTTCCCTTCAATCCTGACATTCCCCATTTTTTACTCTAGTGAAGTGTGTGATGATCATCACAGTGATTGCATGCTGCAGGTATGTGACCTTGACCACCCTGGCCCATGGGCGATTTAGCGACAATGCTTTTGCAATGCCGCCTGGTAGAGGGACAGATGCTCAACTGCAAAAGCACCGCAACTGGATAAGTTACTTTTTAAGTATATTTTATGTTATATGTGCACAGCTACACTACTCTACTTTTTTAGTGCAATTATACTTATACTCATACTCCAATAATTAGCATTCTTGTTCCGTTTTAAAACCTAAACTAACATGGAGAATCCTCTTTGAAGTCACCGAAGAACAGATGAAACTACCGCGTGTTGCAACACTTTGACCAGTTACACAAGCTGGGCTCCTACCAGGTGAAGTTTATCCCCTTCGGCGGCAGCAGCCATTTGAACAGCATTGACCTGCTGAGAAGAAGTTTGAGGGTCGAGCACTCCAGTTGCATTGGAAGTTTCGGAAGATCCAAACCTGAAATGGGTGTGTCTGAAAATAGGGTACCTCTAAATCCATTGGTGAATCCTCATTATCCCCATGAAATGGCTATAATTGGGGGTTTGCATGGGCAGGTAGTACACACAATCCACACGAGCTGCAAACCAGGCATTTGGAGATGTACCAGCAACCGCCAGCAGTGATCAGCATCTGAAGTGCGACGGTCTGGACGGTTTTGGAGAGAGTTCAAAAGCAGCTCCTCCACATATTTCCGGTTGAGGTTTCTCGGGGAGTTGACATCGACACTCTTCTGTGGGTATCAAAGGTCTTTGAATGTTGAATTCAGATTTCACGATTCTCTTCCTTTCAGACATGATGGTTCCTGTCACCGAATTGTGCCAGTTTCAATTACTCGTACCTCAAACTTGACACCATCCTCACAAGAACCAAGCATGTAAGGGAAAAAACAGTACAAACCAGGTCCGTTTCGGTCTATCACTAACTGACGGAAACCACTTTCTCATTCAAGCGCGATGCTCGTGGAAGTTGTCCTGAGCAGCGCTGGGTTTGGGGAAGCGGCTGTGGACGTTGCCATTCGGGCAGCACTGAATGCCCCGATCTTTGCTTTCTCACTAGGACGTTTGCAAAGTTCGAGGTTCCCGGTAGAGCAGTTTGCGAGGCAATTGTCATGGCCGTTTTGCACAGGATTCCTCAGAACCATTCATCAGATGTCGTGAGCCGAGTAGTCACTTGAAGATTCAAGTCCTCCACGGTTCTGACGAAGCTGTGCCAAGCCGATGTCAAAAGTGACATCGTGGCGCCTTTTGAAGAGCGCATGATTCTATCGATCCAATCCTGATCTCAGAAAGATGGCGGGGAGTCTCGGGAGTCAGTTGGTTTCACGAGGAATCCCTGTAACTCGGGGCCACAGCTCTAGCAGCTATACTTTCAGCCAGATGCAATGCCCTGTGACAGCTTGGGATGATTCTTCAAGTAGACCTTCGATGTTCAAGAACGATCAGTAGTGACCTTGGTGCCGACAGTCTGCCAGGACTTGTGCAAAGACCTCCCGCATCAATTTGAGGAGTGCGCCAGATAAATAAACAACGACATGTATTGCATTTTATACAGATAAGTACAGACATGACAGGGTATTTAGACAAATCAAACCACACTGTGTATACGATACAACTACAGATCATATAGATATAGAGAAACATCAGATCATGTGTATCTAGACAGATGGAGAATCACACAGATTGACGTGGACTGGGCTGACTGTCTCCAGCAGAAGCAGGATGAAGCAAGAGGTCAGAATAATTCCATTCCCTGACTCGCTTGCGAATATTTTCAGACGTGATTTCAAGGAAATTTTAGGGGATATTTACTATATCTCCATAATTTCCTGTGACTCTTCCAGTGAAGTCAACCCATCAGAGTAGGTTTGATCCTCTTTTGAGGTACTTGACGTACTGTCGGAAGCTGCAGTTCGAGGCGGGACGTTGCATGGGGCTTTCACTTTCTATCTCCAGCCTCAATCGGATGATTCAATTTTCAGATGTTGAGTGAAGACCAGGACTTTTTTTGATTTTCAACTCTAGGGTTTATCATGGTTTATCTACGCATTTCCAATGGGTTTTCTTGAACAAACCCCACGAAAACCGCGTGCTGTGGAGGAGAGACCAGACTATGGTTACCTGCGACAGCTGCTTCGTGATGCCTTCGCAAAGGAAGGCGACCTGCCTTGTTTTTTTGGGTGTTGGCATCGTGTGCTTGGAAACTAATGACGGCTCGTAAGCCACATAAATGTGTATACATAATACATAATACATGTTTGAATATATTCTGTGAGCACAGAACCCGGTGATAAACTTAACTGATATTTTGGTATATTTTTCTATGTATGTATAAATATAGTTCCAACCCAGTTCATAAACGGTCAATAATCCATAGGTGGGGTTACCAAGAGATTGGTACCAGCTGGGATGCATGTCGGTGGCCAGGTTTCCAGCTGGATTTTGTGGCTTGGCTACAGAGATCACAGGGTTTTTTGGGTCCCAGGGCCATGCCAAGCGCCGGGCACTGAGGTCTATGACTGGAGCTTGGTAGGGAAATTGAAGACCGATCCACCTGCCAAATCGCACAGGTGCGCAGCCGGTGCGCAGCCGGTGCGCAGGTTGCATCATTGCTGACGAATGATAGGCTATGATAGGACATGATTTGGGGAAGTGATACTTAGACTAGAAGCATCTGCAGCTAGTCTACTCTGGTCTCATCAAACAGCTGGAAATTCCACCATCTAGTCGGATGATTTTCTCAGCAAACTGAACCTCCATTGCCAGGTGCGAACAGCGCGACAACAAGCGCCGTCCACGTGGAAGGACGCAGGGATGAAAACTCGAAAAATTCCGTTTGAGCCAAAACAATGATAAACCATGGGGGAACCATGGGGGGTTTGGTGTACCCAATATTGATACATTTCTCTCTCCTTCTATCCCATCGGTTTGAATCCACATTACGAGTCAAGTGCAGCAACAAAACAAGTGGCTGGGCAGAAACCTTGGGATCAATCCCCGCTTCAGATGTGCGGTGGATTCACTTCGTCGGTTTATTCTGCAGGAGGCATCACAAGAATCACGAGGAACATCATCAGGACTGCCCCAGAGTGTCATGATGGGCACCTCAAGAGGAACTGGATTCGGTCCGTGTGCTCCATGGCAAGGTGCAACACATTTCCTCTGATCGCGGCCTGGCCTATGATGCAACCAATGAAATGCTTGTAGATGGCATGTGGTTTCATTCCCAAAATGGATCAAACAAAATGGTTTGTATTCCATGCGTTTCTTCTTGAGTGTGAGAAATCCAAGAGTAAATCATGGCTAATTTCACCATGGATCTTTCTTTGTTTTCGATCTTTCTTCGTCAGGAGCTACCACCGGAGGCTCCCTTGTTGCTGACTGCACCTATAGGACATAGGACGCCGTATCTGGTCAACCCCATCAAATCTTCGATGAATGATGATACCAACAATACGGATGATGTTCGAAGCCAACACGACGGCTACGATTTACGAGCCGCCCTGTGCCATGTTGCTTTAAAAGATCTGACATATTCATAATGTGATGATTTTTTTTGTAACTTCAAACCATTCGACGGAAAACGGCAGCATCAACTTATCTGGTTTCCATCCCTGCAGGCCACTACCGGACTGACCGGACTGGCGGAGCAGACCGAGTCCCTCAGCGCTGTCAAGTGTTGAGGGCTCCATGGTGGATTCCATTGATCATAGATCTTTCAACTGGTTGAGGAATAGAGGCAATAGCGGGATAATCCTGAACAACCGGTGAATGAAGGTTGGATGTAGACAATATTGAAACTGGACACTCTACTTTTCCCATTTTTTCGGATTTTTTTCCAATTTGTCCCAATTTTTTTCCATCTTAGGACATGGTTTTCCATGCCCATTGCAGCGCACCGAGGTTAGATGCAATGGGCAAGGTGTGATCTGCTGCGTCAACTTTCTCAATTGGCTCTGAAAATGTTGAACAAATCACCAAACCCACTTGGTTCATCATCACTTTCCTTATGGAAATGGCCATGTAGTGGGGTATACATGGGTATACCGCGGTATACTCCATGTTGCAGAGGGTCAGTTGGCTGTGATTTCTTCAGCAAAGCCCATTGGTCTCGGAGGCACTATTGGCGCCAGCAGCCGACAACGACAGGTTGGCCTGCATGCTGGAGACAGGAGGAAGGCGCCGGCTGATTGTTTGCCTGTGTTCATTTGATCTACATTGAATCTACATTGGATGAATGGGCTGATTGATCTAGTGAACATGATGAACATCAATGTTGGCGGACTGTTTTCATCTCCAATGTCCTTCCCCGGAGGCAAGATGCCTGCAAAGACGCTCGACACAGAATTCAGCGTTGGGGGTGTTGGGATGTGCTAGAAATATCTGGCTACCTACCTTGGGATCATGCCACTTTGGAACTGGTTCATCACTGCAGTGATGATAAGTTTCCCATTCCTAAGTTGTAGCAACCTGCAAAAAGATCGTTGAAAAGTGCATCTTTTCACTACTTTAGAATTGGATTAATGTGGTAAACCATGGTAAACCCAAATCATCCCATTGACCAAAAAATTGGGGGTATTATGAATAATGCCAAATATATATATATATATATAGTCGAGTCATATAGTGGTAAGTGGTAACTGACAATTTTTGATGGGTAAATCATCATAGATCATCTATAAGTGGGTCATTTTCCATAGGAGACTACAAAATAACCAGAGAGTTAGGTGGTATTTGTTGGGAGCCTTTTGCACAAAACACATTTGTATTTTCTGCTCTTTTTGTTTGGACTATTTGGACTTCTGGCTATTGATTTGCTCCAACTACTTCTTACCAATTGGCTCCTTCAAAAATCCAACATTGTTTACGGGAATAGAGAATGGCAATCCTGATCCTAGAATTAGATGACAGAGATGGATGATCGTAGCCACCTTTGGGTGCACTTCGCAATGGAGAAGCCAAAGTTAAATGATGGAAAGTGAAGTCTCTGAGAGTATTGCCTCTAGATTCCCCCTGCTGATATTCCCATTATTGATGGTCGACTCCCCATCTATTTTTTTTTTTGGGGGGGTTGCTGCACATCCCGCACTCTGCTGGTTTCGGCTGAGGGTCCACCCACAATTCCTTGTGGAGGTCTGGCCGTTGGAGGTGTCGTGCTGGTGGGAAAATGCCTGAAATTCGATGGTCAATCACGGTGATTTGTTGTTTTTGCCACCCACACATGGAGGTTTCCTAAAATGGAGATACCCAAAAATGGATGGTTTATAATGGAAAATCCTACTAAAAAGGATGATTTAGGGGTACCCCCATTTTAGGAAATCTCCACATGGCCAGATGCCCGGACTTCAAAATGCCATGTGCTCCCACTGAAAGGATCCCAGCAGAATAAACATCAGCAAACACATCCCGTTGGGACATGAAACAGTAAGTGATAGCATCAACTCATGGTTTACCCACCAGGGGATATGATGCAGTCAGAAAAACCACTTAGGATGAACTCAGTTTGCCCGTCCTGCAGGTGGAGACGCTGTATGTTTGAGTCCTGTGGTGGCTGTTGGAGCACCTCATCCCTCTGAATGGCGTGGCTGACCGGTCCAGTTGCATGAATTTCTGTGAATTTTCATGACACGATACTTGGTTGCTTAATAGCTTGATATGGATGATATATGATATATGATATATTCATATGACATAGCATTTCCATATTCTCACAATGTCATAGGTATAGATGGTTTCTTCAAGTGCATTGGCATTTTTCTGAAAGATTCCTGTCAATCAACGGACCCTTTTTCTGCGGCCACTACTATATGCCTGCATTTGACAGACATGTACGTGTTTCAATCGATCTCAATTCCAGTCAGCAAGGCCAAGGAAGGGCTGTCGCGAGAAAACTGATGAGAGAAATGCGCAGCTTCAAAAAAAGCAGTGGATGATAAAGAAAAACAATTGGTAGATGACTAGTGGAGGATACAAACCTTCAAAAACACAATTGGTGGATGATTAGTTCGGGGGCTATTGATGGTTCTTGACCTACCCTAATAAATATGTATGTATATGTATATATAACTATATATATACATACAGAACTCAGAACCATTCATAAAAGCAGGGAATTTTGTGATAATGCAATTGTCTGGGAATCCCCCCAAAATCGTGGATGCAAAAATTCGAAGAGAGCCACAACAATTCGCCACAGTTCGCGACAGCGAATCCGGCCAAGTTGATTGGATTTCTTTGAATACGAACTATAGTGCAGCACGAATGGCAATGAGCTGAGAGCTAGAATCGGGACAAAGCAGGGAACCACAGATCCGTGCTTTCAATTGGGATGGGTCAACATCCTGAATTGTCCGAGATTCAGGGCGAACATCCAACAACTAGCGCCTCAATTTTGATGTTTTCAATTCAGCCAGGGTTTTGGTCCATCTAGGGTCCTCGGTTCACTGGTGGAGACAGGAACGGCGCATAGCAGAGCAGCATCCAATAACGTTGTGTCCAAGAAATGTGGTTCCATTGATGGAGTCCTGCAGTGCCATTCCCGCGCATGTACACAGGTGCTATTGAAGCTGAGTTGGACAGATGGAGTTGCCAGATGACAGCTGGAGATTGATCTCACAGATAGTTTTCTTGGACTTTGCAATCAAATCAATGGATACTCCCTATTGCTCTCACTTGATAGGATCGGTTGTTTGAGACCAAGACCATCGAGACCAGGTTTTGGAGGTCAACTGGTCAACTGGCTCTCCGAATTCGAAGCGTGAGCCCGGTGATTCAATTCTAACAGCGAATTCTCAACGAGGCTCCAGAGTGCCACGATGCCAGAGGCGTGCCATTAATTCGATGGGATGCCCGAGATGGGGACAGATTCTCACCATTCTCAGCATTCTCAACCTGTAACCCTTCAGCCTGCTCGTGTTGCAGTTTGCCATGGCCATGATATCCCATGATGGTTGAAGATGGTGGCGACTGTTTTTTGACATGCTGAGACACGAGGGATCGTCATGTCTGAATCGATTCCGTAGATCGCTCCGCCGTCAGTCTCTCCGAGAGACATGGCGAACACCAGCCATGTTGAGAGCAGGGGTCTTCGGTAGATCGAAGATGAGTGGAGAATGAAAGCTATCGCAACAGCATCGCAATGGATGAAAGGATCATTTCTGTTGATGAGTTTCTGATTGAAGCTGCTGAACATCCCTCGATTTTTCTTTTGCAACCACCATTTCGGATCAGACATGGATGAACCAAAATTGCCGTGCCCTGCATTCTCCACGATCGTCAACAATAACTGCAACAACTCAGAGAGTTGCAGTTGGTGTGGTGGTGACTTGAAACAGAGACACACTGACAGAAGTTCAGCATAGTTCAGCTACACTCCGAGTACACCAAAACCCCTGGTTGATGATTATAAATATGCTAGCCAATATGTGCCCTGGACATCCCTAAACCATGGGTTTCAATACTAGAATGATCTAATTTTGGATGATTTGGGGGTACCCCCATGCATGACTTAGGAAACCTCCATGTTGTGGGATTGTCATCATGCATTATGGTAAGCCTTATGGTAAACCTTGTTGTCCAAGAGCTTTAGACCGTGAAACGCCAGCTGTGTTTGTCCGTGCCCACCTCAACTCTGTGAATCAGCGACGGCACATGGCATGCTGGGGAACCGTATGGTTGGATCGGAATCATCAATCTTTCAAAAGCCTCAAACTCAGCAACCCAACCCCAACCCCAAACCGCGCTGTTTTGAGTTTTTAGTGTTCTGGACCTTCGAAAAGATATTCGGCCCAGAGTGCCAGCGTCCGCCCTTTTCTAAATACCGTGGCAGCCATGGCATGGCGTGCCGAAACGGCGGATCCTGGTCCCCCGCACAGAGTTCCGAAGGTCCCGGCGATGCAGCGCGAAAATCGTACCATAGACGGGCTCCGTCCCGGAGCTGTCTCCGACGAAGGTCCCAAGGAAGGTCCCAAAGGATCTGGGGGAGCCGGGCGCAGAGGCCTTATGTTTGGACAGAGGCAAGCCCAGGCGACACTTCAGAAAGGTCATTGAAATTGGTGAAATACATATCTAACTAGCATGTACACAAACCAATTACACACATCATAATAAATGAATTATATAACAAATAAGTCATCTCAGTTTCACAGCAGCGGTGACCTTTCCGTCACAGCCCCCACCCGGCTTTTCGTTTCGACACGCACGCTCTCCTTCCGTGCTCGCTGAGGCACGAGGCGCGCGCAACGGAATTCAACAGATCACTATCATTGATCACTATCATTATCATTATCATAATGAATATCATGATTAGTGATTAGTTTGAATATTATTCATATTAGTTTTGGCATCAATATCATTTGATGATAATGATCAATCATGTGGTAGATATTTAGTAATATTCAATGGTATCCAATAATATTCAATAGTATTCAATAATATTCAATAGTCAATCAATCAATCAATCAACCAACCAACCAATCAATCAATCAACCAACCAACCAATCAATCAATCAATCAATTAACCAATTAACCAATCAATAACAATCAATAACATTCAATATATAGATCAATATCATTGGTATTGATTCAAAAATGTCAATAGATCGTGATTTGATATATCATTAGTACAGTATTGATCATGATATGGAATCATATTGGTATTGATATTAGTATAGATGCTATTGGTACTTATATAATGATAATCAATAGATCATATGTGATTCAACATCATATTTGAATATCACATCATTCAATATCAAGATCATGCTGGATATTTGTTTGGTGATATTTCAGATGCCCGGGCCGTGGCGCGGCGGGATCCCTAAGCTCAGGGATTGGGTAGCAACTCGGAATGGGTTGCGATCCCAGTTTGGTTTCCGTGAACCAAATCCAAACGCCAAACCCCCTGACGTTATTCGGAGTTCAGCTCTCCGCAAAGTTGGATAAAAAAGGTGCAGTGCATGAGAGTTTGAACCATTTGAGACTCGCATGGACAATTCTGGAACCATGACCAACGCTCTTTTTGACGCAGATATCATCCAAAACCAGATGTGAGCGCGTTATGTTGACATGATACTCAGCAGTGTGAATCGCTTCCTTGTCTTCTGGCAATCTCAACTAGCATGGAAAAGTTATTACCCATAGCCAAAGTGTCCAACAGAAACCTGAAACCACCCTTTTCTCTTGGTTTTTGCCAACCTCCTGCAGTGAAGGTACAATACCATCAGATTTACACCTGTGACATCAGAGGTTGTGTTATTCTTTGTCTGTAGATTTGCCCTTGGAATGGGACATAATGGTCATGAATCCCTCATTCTGATCCACTATAATGGTCATATCACCTGTGTTATAGAGTATTACAATGATGATGACTGTCACATTTATTAATATTATTGTTATCATTATTTTTATTATCATTACTATTATTACTATGATTATTATTATTATTACTATTGTTATTATTATTATTATACTATTATCATAATCGTTATTGCTACCATTGTTATCACTCAATTTCTTCCAAAAAGACCAATGGCCTATCGAAACATCATAACACCCCAGTCTAATGGATGGCCGGTCGCGCGGGCGCTGTGGTGGGCGCACGCCGCCGGGCGCGCGAGCAGCGCGCCCGAGCCGGGCGCGGTTATGACCGTGAGCCCGCGACGATCATTTCTGGCTATGTCCAAGGGGAAAATGTGGCTAAACTATGGACATCACATTTTTAGATATAACATATTGTATGATATATATATATACATATGATGATATACCATGATAACATGTGAGAACCAGATTCTTAGTTTGTATTGCCGAAATATGGTGTATGTATATCGAATGTGGTAGAACCAATAATGAACCATCCACAAATCCTAGCAGAAATGGGTAAACCATGCTCAATTGGAGGTTTATTAATGAGTTTGCCAGATTGCACAAATAGGGCTTGCCAAGAACCAATTTGAATATGGTAATACTGACTCAGCATTGGTTCCTCTTTGTTTGCAAGTAAAGAGCTGTTGCATTCATGGTGGATAGATCACTCCACTTGCGCTGAGGAGGCCGCTTTGTAGAGATTTACCGAAATTGATATAGGGATATTCATCAAAGACAGAAATGCATGGTTGGATGCTATTTGGTCCACTCTTGGGCTTATTCATTTTTGGGTATAGAACATGTTCGCATGTTATCCACTGGCAATTTAACATGGCCAAGGAATATCCTCTACACACTAGTCATCAACTTGGGATCTGCCATTGCCAGACTGAAAAGCCTCTTAGTTGCAGGTAACAACCATGGTTTCCTGTAGATTTTTCCCTGACACCAATCGATTGACTAACCAAATACCCTCATGTTTCATGGCAAAAACCTCCAATCTTTGATGGCAAGACCCCAACCTTTTTGCCAATTTTTCATGATTAAACTCCTAATTTTTGACAGTTAACCCCCCAACCCGCAAGTCTTGGCGGCTCCTCAATTGGAGGTTTCCTAGAATATAGGTACCCCCAAATCATCTAGTTTAATCGGAGTTTGCATTACTAACCATCCATTTAGGAAACTCCAAATTGCTTCTCTCAAATTCTGAGATTCCCCAGGTACTCGTCCTCCGGTCTATCTCTCCCAGCAGCGGGTCGGCAGCCATCCGGAGCGATTTCAAGCTCTGGCGCCCGTGACCGTCTCCGCTTTCTTGGAGGTGGATCAAAGCATCGGTGCAGTTCCCTCAATTCCAATGAGCTTTTCCCAAAGGTCGTTGGGGTATACACCATGATCAAAATCCTAAAACTGGTTTTGTTTTGCAGCCCGTAAGTTTAGCTGTAAATTTAAATTGGAACCCAAGATGGCAATTTGCAATCAGAGAGAATCATCCCCCAATGGCCTTATCCGGGTTCCATTTCGAATTTAAGGGGCGGATTGAGAATGGTCATTTGCTCAGAAGTTTTTTTGTGGAAGAATAGGACATCCTGCTTGGGGGAAAATGATGTGTGCGTGTGTATATATATATATATATATATTTGACCATGGTTGTTGGTTTATACAACCATCAAAAAATGTGGCATTAACGTGGCTGGTGGTTTCAACATGTCTTGGCAAATATTTCATCCCTACGAACATGACAACATGGCAGAAAGAAAAGGACAGCTGACCCAGAAATGAAAAGACATGAGAGGTTTTTTTTTTCGCGTGAGAGCGACATTCCATCCTTACAAATGGGATGATGCTCCCATTCATTTCTTGTGGGATGGGTGGAGTTTCCACCAGCCAACATCCTGTTGCCGGAAGTGCGTGCTTTTGTGCGCTCATCACTGCCAATTTCCCAGACAAAGTCGCTGGTTTGAGCTTTTGTGCAGAGGTCTTTCTATTTCCTCGTCATTGTCTAACCATTATGCATCGAATCATGCCTATATCACCCCGTTAATCCATCTATTCAACCACATTTTGCTTCATATTGCATTTGCGGTTGAAGAATAGTTATATAACCCTCCCAACAGGCGATGTTTTTAGAGAAAAACAACCGACGCCGATTTTGGGCCACAGGGCTATGGCTACGAGACCAGAGCAGATACTGTGGCTTGGGCCGCAGCGTTCACCACCTTGTGCTGGTCACTGAAGAATCTGATCTGTTCATGTTGAAAAATACACGAATTTCAAATGGTCCCCTATGAATGTGGTTTCATCCCTTGCGAAACCTTGTGGTTTCTGGTGGGTGTATGAACGGAGGAAAGGGATGAATTTTTCGCACTGAACGTTGTAACGCAAAAACATCATCCATGACCAGGGGTATACCTATCCAGTAGGAGGGGAGCCATTCGGAGCTATGGGCATCCATATTCCCTATGAAATGGGGAGCCAGTTGGGGCTACGAATTGAGTTTCCCAACCATATGATGGTGA
Organism: Symbiodinium sp. clade C Y103; assembly: GCA_003297045.1. Classification (NCBI taxonomy): domain Eukaryota; class Dinophyceae; order Suessiales; family Symbiodiniaceae; genus Cladocopium; species Cladocopium sp. clade C. The sequence goes on along the minus strand of BGPT01003241.1, from coordinate 7,287 downwards.
TATATTCACCATTACATCATATCTTCACGATTGTTGGGTTATGTTTTCACCGCCATTCTTGTTAAATCAATCCCAACCCAAGTCAAAACCAATCAGCATCAGTCCAAATCAATCAGAGTGAATCAAAGTCCATCAAAATTCGTCAAAATCATTTTTGCACCAGCAGTTTCTGGTGGTTAAATGATGTTAAACCAATCCCAAACCAAGTTTTGGACCACAAAATTGTGGGCCCAATGGGTGCCCCAGGGGCACGGTGCCCCATAGGATTTCGTCCAGGACATGTGGCTGGTGCGTCCGGGTGTCTCCACAACCCCCACGCTGAGCTTTGACGTTTCGGGACATGAGGAGCGCGGAGGCCAGGAGCAGATCAGATTCGTAGCTCCCGTAGGGATCCCATGCAGATTCCATGGTCCGCCCCCCCATTGCTAGGGCAATGGCTAATATAATATAGCCATGAACTGAAGTATATAGGTACCCCCCCTAAAGGTAAACGTAGCCATCATGAGAAGAAGCGATGGATGAGAACAAAAATAACTCTTTTTTTACCGTGGCTTAGCCCCAGGGTTAGACGGGTATTTTGCAAGATGACTGAAATCTATTGAATATTTATTGGACATTTGATGGATGATGCTAATCTAATCGTACTTCTCCACTGCAGATTGTTTCGGGGACGACCAGGACTACTGAAGACTTGCAAAAAAAGGCCTAATGACGGCGAGATGATTTGGGAGCCCACCATTTTGACAGACCCTGGGATCAGGCCACACTTGGTATCAGCTGAAAGTTTGCCTGGAAGCTGCCCGGAGAAAACATTGCAGGAGCCGGAAGGGTGTCCAACCAGGAAAGATGTATATATTAATATTTATCAATAAACACATCCGAGTGGTTTCTACGGAAGGCAGGAAGCCATGTTTCCGCACATGTCTTGATGTTCTGGTAAATAGATGTACATCGGTGTGTGTATATATATATAATATAGATATACACATATGTACAGTATATGTATATATATATCTTTACATATATATATACATCTTTACAGGTAGATAGATAGATACATAGATAGATAGAACGATAGATAGATAGATAGATCGATAGATCGATAGATCGATAGATCGATAGATCGATAGATCGATAGATAGATAGATAGATCGATAGATAGATAGATCGATAGATCGATAGATCGATAGATAGATCGATAGATCGATAGATCGATAGATAGATAGATAGATCGATCGATCGATAGATCGATAGATCGATAGATCGATAGATCGATAGATCGATAGATNGATCGATAGATAGATAGATAGATCGATCGATCGATAGATCGATAGATCGATAGATCGATAGATCGATAGATCGATAGATCGATAGATAGATAGATAGATAGATAGATAGATAGATAGATAGATCCATAGATAGATAGATCGATAGATAGATAGAGAGATCGATAGATCGATAGATAGATAGATAGACAGATCGATAGATAGAAAGACAGATCGATCGATCGATANGATAGATCGATAGATCGATCGATAGATAGATAGATCGATCGAAAGATAGATAGATCGATCGATAGATAGATTGATCGATAGATAGATAGATAGATCGATGGATAGATAGATAGATAGATAGATAGATGGATCGATCGATCGATAGATAGATAGATCGATCGATAGATAGATAGATCGATCGATAGAAAGAAAGAAAGATAGATAGATCGATCGATCGATAGATAGATAGATCGATCGATAGATAGATAGATGGATCGATCGATCGATAGATAGATAGATCGATCGATAGATAGATAGATCGATAGATAGATGGATCGATCGATAGATAGATAGATCGATAGATAGATAGAGAGATCGATAGATCGATAGATAGATAGATAGACAGATCGATAGATAGAAAGACAGATCGATCGATCGATANATAGATAGATAGATCGATAGATAGATAGAGAGATCGATAGATCGATAGATAGATAGATAGACAGATCGATAGATAGAAAGACAGATCGATCGATCGATAGATAGATCGATAGATCGATCGATAGATAGATAGATCGATCGAAAGATAGATAGATCGATCGATAGATAGATTGATCGATAGATAGATAGATAGATCGATNGATAGATCGATAGATCGATCGATAGATAGATAGATCGATCGAAAGATAGATAGATCGATCGATAGATAGATTGATCGATAGATAGATAGATAGATCGATAGATAGATAGATCGATAGATAGATGGATCGATCGATAGATAGATAGATCGATAGATAGATAGATAGATAGATAGATGTACAAATAGAGGGTTTTCATGTGAATACCTCCAAGTCAGGAAGGCCCAGTGATTGTTTGTGCTCAGACCTGGCAGTGGAACCATTTTAAATCCCACATGATTTCCCAGGATCTCATGGCCAGAAAGTGGGACATTGCCCTGGGCTACACTTATACAACAATTTGGAAAACCCATGGTTTCCGGTTTTCAAAATGATCCACAAATGGGGGGTTTTCATATCTATGTTGGTTTACGGGATATTACACCCTTTTCTAAGCAAACCCACGTGAGTTTGTTGGCCTTACATCCCATTTCTATCCCATTGTGACTGGTTCGCGCCCGCCAGTTCTTGGGTAAACATCTTTTTGAAACTCTCGCAGACCCATGATACATGCCATCATGTATATGCACATGTTTATATAGCATGTAGTATATATAAATACCCACTGCATTTTCTTGACAATATATGTTATGGATATATCAATATATATATATATATACATATATATATATATATATATATACACATATCAATATTATATCAATCTGTCTATATGTATATATATATATATATGTATATATCTACATATATATATATAGATATACACCATATATATATATATATACACATGTCATATGTATTATCCCATCATATATGATCAGCTGCTCGACTTCCCAGGTCTCAGCTGCTCCAGCGCTACGTTGGACCAGCGAGCGGCGCTTGTCCACCTTGAGAGAAGAGCTGCACGTCCGGTCGCCCAATCGTGGTGGCATCTGGAGGGGTCTTTTTAAAACCACGACGGGGGGATATAACCAAGCCCAATATGGAGATACAATGTGGGATATCATACGGGATATCATACGGGATATCATACGGAATATATGGAAGATATATATATATATACAAATACGTATGTGCTATGTATATATTTGTCAATTCGATATTTTGTTCCCCAATTGTCTTAGTTTTTTTGGGAAAATTATGATTCACTGTACTGTAGGATTTGGGGGTACCCCATTTTCAGACAAACCCACTTGGCCGCAAAGCCGCTTAGGTAGGGAAGGTTTAACCATTTTTTCCATTGATAGACCATTTTGATGATGGTTGATGTGCTTTTTTGGGCAACAAGCAAAACACATTTTGCTGATTGTTGAGCAAGCATTTTCACAGAGTCGCTGCTTTTTTTTGGAACCTGGCAAAACCCACACACACACCCTGGTCAAATGTGTCACGTGGTGTCCAGGATCGAGTCAAAGATGTCTTGGGGCAGAACTATGCTGCACACTTCTCCAAGACGCCTTTTGCGCTGAAAGGCACCATTGGGGAGCCAGTGCAACGACTTGACTCGACCGGATGGTGCAAGAAATGTATACGGTATAGTGGCAATACTTCAATGAATCGAGGTCATGTGTGTTTGGCATGTTTCCACCGGTTGTTCTTGGCTCCCTGCTCTGAGCTTGTAGTTTGCTCGGCCTTTAGATCATCCAATCGACTGCTTTTACTGCTTCAGCATGGCTCTCCCAATGAAGTCCGCAATGAAGGCAATGAAGGCCATGAAGGCCATGAAGGCGATGAAAGCAACGACTGCGATGAAAGCTCGTGTCATGAAGAAGAAGGCAGACTCGTTCTAACGAGCGCCGTTCGCACGGTTCTAGCGGCAGAAGTTCGGCAAGAAGGAGAAAACTTCCTCTGGGCACACACGCAGCGACCTCATGAGGCACTGTGCGAACACCGCCACGTGGTTGTGCTGGGCTTTCCTGCTAGTGGGAGGGTGCAGAGTTCGCCAGACCATCGTTTTCTTTTTGAAGATGTTTGAGTGCTTGCTCGACTTTGCGAAAACTGCCCTGTGGTGG
>BGPT01003240.1:1760-32453 GCA_003297045.1 Symbiodinium sp. clade C Y103 | reverse complement strand
TTGTGTGTGACAATGTTGTGTGTGAGAGAGTTGTGTGTGACAATGTTGTGTGTGAAAGAGTTGTGTGTGACAATGTTGTGTGTGTGAGAGTTGTGTGTGTGACAATGTTGTGTGTGTGTGTGTGTAAGAGTTGTGTGTGACAATGTTGTGTGTGTGAGAGTTGTGTGTGACAATGTTGTGTGTGTGTGAGAGAGTTGTGTGTGACAATGTTGTGTGTGTGACAATGTTGTGTGTGACAATGTTGTGTGTGTGAGAGTTGTGTGTGACAATGTTGTGTGTGTGTGAGAGTTGTGTGTGACAATGTTGTGTGTGTGTGAGAGTTGTGTGTGACAATGTTGTGTGTGTGAGAGTTGTGTGTGACAATGTTGTGTGTGTGTGAGAGTGTGCGGGAGGAGATGCGGGAGGAGACGCGGGAGGAGGAGGAGGAGGAGGAGGCGGCGGGAGGCGGCGGGAGGTGCAAAGCAAAAAACAAGAACCCCACACAAAGTTGTGGGGAACAAAAAGAACACTGAGGGGCACAACCAAACGGAATCCCAACTACAATTACTGGTCTAATATCTGGCAGGGACAAATTCCTCTCAACGTCAGTAGTGGGATCAGCCCTCCAAAAGGGGACCCTCCTGACCATGACACTTTCATCGTAGGTCAATGTTCCACTTCCGTCCTGGTGGAGTGATGGCAATCTTGACATGGTGGCACCAAACAGTCAAGTTTTGTGGGATTCAGATGTGATTTAACCAACAACAATGGGATTTAGTGGAAGACATATGGGAATGTGGTGGGATATACTAGGATCTAGAATAGAAAAGGAGTCATGGTCCATCCCACCATCATGAATGGGATTCCTCGTGGCCGCAAGCCCCTCCCTGCCTCATGTGAAGTGACCCCCAAACCAATGCACCTTGTTTAGCATTGGATTTACTACTATATCATACTATATCTACAATCCTCTTGAAATTCCATCAACATACGAGGTATATTGAATATTAGGGCCATGGAATTGCCCATCTGGGGATAGGCTAAAAGATATGTGAGAACCTTCAACACATCATCTACGTCCTTCCCATGACTTTCTGGGATAGCTACTTTGATCTGAAAATCAGGTTGCCTGGCCGTTTTGTTGACCTAAACTTGCATATATGCATCCTGGTAAGTTTACAACCCTTCTACAACCCATAACTGGTGATATTGGATCCATCTACCTGGGCTGAACCCACCTTGTCGTGATACTTGAAGCTCTGCAAAATCACCAGAGGAAGCTCGTCATTCATCCGCGTCTGGGTCTTTTTCACCACTTCTTGGAAACTCTCCGTGACCTTTCCTGAGCGACGACTGTGGATGAGATGTACTGAGCGCATCGAATGGTTGGGTACAATCAGCATCACAAAAAAAATTGGGACAGTTGGGATGGTAAAATCAAGAAAAAAACAGAAGTACTCATGAATTTCCCAGGGTGCCGATGTTTCGTTGCACACCGAAAATTATGATGCTCCACATGCTTATTATTCTGTCGATGCAACTGGACTGGAAACAGGCACGAAAGCTGGTAAACCTCAAGCGCGGGATTATTTCGGCTGGTAATCAACGCCACTTGAGCCCAGATTCGCATGATTTCCAAGCCTTTCTTCATCCCTTCCGCTGATTCTGGCGGTGCGAAGAGGCGGCGACAAACCAAACATGAACATGGAAACCGAAAAGGACGGATTTGTTATTTACTTCCAATCATCCATAATGTCTTCGTCAAGCTCAGGTGATTTATTTTGGCTACTCCTTTCTATTCACATAGCACTTGGATGTTCTTGGTCCACCATGATTTACCCCCAGAAGTAGCCTGCTTGCGCAGGTTAAAACACATGTGTTGTTGGTTCATGATCTTCGTCATTCTGCTGCTTCATTCGCGCAGTTTTGGTTTCATGATCTGGTTTGTGTTTACCTCCATCCCAGCCATATGAAAAGCTGAGGGGACATCACTAAGTCAGGTACTGAATGAGAAACAACAGAAACCACTAACCAGTTGTGATTCAACACCACGCATTGTTTAAGGTATCGGTATACAAATCATTTGTTTCTAGTTTCCAGATATGTTCACCATGTCTTTCTCATGCATTTTATGTACCACATGTTTTTTCCACATGTTTGCAGCATGTCTGTACCATGATTCTGGGCTTCAACATGGCAGGGATTTCCACCACGTTTCTCCAGCATTGGATCCACCTGGCTCACCCTCGGCCCCTCCCTGCAGAGCTTCCATCTCCCTGACGGACTTGGAGTGCAACACGAGTTGGAGGATGCTCGTCATGGGGTTATAAACGCTGCTAACCATAGAATACCATGGTAATATTAAAAAAGATACATTAATTAGAGGATCTCAGGATTATGATACTTAGTCACTCCTATAGTAGTTAATTCATGTTTCAAAGATTCTCAGTTACATGGGATAACCGGATAACCCATGACTGGGGGACGAATCCGATGACTAGGGTCATTGACTCTACGATTCGTGGGAAGATCCTCCAAGAAGCATCGGGTAATTTAACAAAGCTATGACAAATGGCCCAGTTATAAACTTCCCATCCGGTGTCATCAAGCATGGCTAGCTTGGAAATCCTCCGCACACGCCAGACATGGTGGATTTTCCGTTGCCATGTTTGACTACCAGAGAGTATGCTAAATGTTAAATACTTGTAGGGATTAGTTATACTTATGAACATCAAAATCCAGCACACCTGACTGTTGCTGAAGACCATTTCTATCATTCGGTGGAAGATCACCTTTAGTCATTAATCTGATGGTTGAACAACCACCGGTAATACGATGCTCGTCGAGATGATGATCCCAGTCGCAACATGTTGGAGGTGTTTTTGGCATTGTATCCCGAACTTAGGAATTTGTAACCATGGTTGATGACCTCATAAAACATGGATCGGTTAAAGACACATGCTCAGGAAAATATAAGTTGTTCAGGCTTCCTCTGGATGAAATGTGTGTCTATCGCTAAATCAAGAAAGTCAGGTAGGATTGCCAGGGTTTCTCCTCCATTCAATCTGGGGAGGAAACATATTCTCGATATTTCTCTATATTCCTCAAGTTTGCCAGATGATTGTGTGTGGTAATTTTATATATGCCATGGTCAAAATATGTCAAAATATGATATATGGGTGATGGTGATCCACGCGACAATGGGAATCCAAACATGATGGGCATAAGAAAAATCCTTATGAAATGGATTGCTGATGATTGCGGATCATCTCCAGTGCGCAAGTTTTCTCGCCAAGTTTTCTAGTCGCAAACACAGAAGTTTTCTCCAATGAATTACTTAAGCCATCTGTTGACCAACCCGGCGCCCATTGACCCAGGTGCTTCTTCAAGTCCAACATCTCTCCCATGATCTTGTTCATCTCCTTAGATAAGAGCGCCGGCGACACGTTCGAACTTCAGCAAAATCACAGATTCTTTTGTGAAGAAAATTTGAAGCACTTTAATCATTAATCTACTTGAATCTAACCACGTGAACCCCGGAGTCATTAGAAGAAAACAGGTTGAGGAGCACGTTTCTAATAGTAGTATGAAATCACATTCTGACAATCACCTGCAATACACCAGGCTTATTGTTTGTTGATCGCGGGTTGACTGCGGCCCAGTCTCCGTGCTGGAGTCGATGAAATTTTGCTTGAAGATGTGCAGGGATCGCAAGAAGTACCTGCAGTTCTCCAGCCAAATCTTCAAGTTACTTATATTAAAGTTCTCCGAGGACACCCACAGTGGCCCCAGTTGATCAGGATGGGGGTGCCGTCTTTTGTTGAAATTGGAACGGTCTCTTGGGGAAACCTCCGCCGGTAAATCCGGGCCGACAAAATCCGCAATAGAAAGTACACAAGTATGAGACCTTCAAGGTCTCAAAAATGTTGCATGATTTTACCATAGTACTTATATATAAAGCTATATATATATATATCTGCTAGGGGCGGTTGACTGCTCGAATGACCTGCGAGATGGAAATTAGGTGTTGATACAGCGGCCAGTCTGCTATGCTGCCCATTGATCTTAGGGTTGCATGAGAAAGTGCCTGAAATGGATCCCAATTGGTTTGCATCAAACATCGCTCTAGCTTCTGCAGTTCCTTCGTCTGTCGCAAGTAAATGGCAGAACCTCCCGCTAACAATTTGACGCATAGAGTTTTGTGGCTGAAACTTATATTGCTTTATATGGTATGTAAGTATTGCTCTGACGATCCAAAACCGCCCCATTCCCATTGAATCAATCGGGACTGGGACCGAACAAATTGCCCAGTCCGGCCCCACATATGCCAACATGTAGTGGTATAATCGCACCTCCCACTTGATCCCACTTCAGCAATAGACACAAGGAACAAAACAGTTCCAAGCCCCAGGCCACTGGTGGGATTCTTTCCATGATCCAACTCCATACAGTAGAACAGATTTCGGACCCCATCCTCTACCATGTTTTGTGGATCTGCTCAGAGAACCGCCATTTTCCATGAGATGTTGGGATATGATGGAATATGATTAATGAATATTTTGGGAAATTTTGGAATATGTTGGATGTTAATCCAGCACGGTTATCTTGTATCTTGATACCTTGCTGGACCACCTGGCATGTCTGGCTACTGCTGCCAAGATGCTGTTCGAGATGAGGGGCCCGGCAAAGCCAATGAGTCATCTCCTGCGCGCAGGAACATGAGCATCACGAGCCAATCTTGGATACACCAAAAATGACACACAAAAATAAAGGTTTATCATATGTTCATGTAAATGTATACACATGATTACACATGGGATTCCTAAATGGGGGCCGTAAATCCTAATGTAAGGATGAACATTGTAATTTCGAATCGGGACAGCAATAGTTTGGAGGAAGTTCGCTGATGAAACAGCCATATTCCCTCCATGTATTGCACGAAAAATGCAACCCTGACACACCCAACCAAGGTTGACCATGGTGCTGCATGGGGCCCATGTCCCCAGCGGCTGTCAGCCAGATTTTCCAGTTCGTGGAGAGATGGCTAAAGGGATTTGAACATGGACTTATGAGCATTTCATGAAGCAATCAATTGGATTCAATTGGTGTACGAGTTGAGCTGAGACTTGTTCCAAATTGATAGCCTCAGCGGCAACCTTCCCACCCCCGTTCCACTCCTCGTAATTGATTTTGCCTCGGCAGGGGATTCATCCCCCGGGAGAATTTACTCGCTCAAACATGAAGAAATACACCGGCCAAACCTCAAACCCAAAGGTCTAGATTTGAGATCTTTGCATCTTTGGCCCCGCTGCTTTCCAATCATTTGTGTGGTATTCAGAAAGGAAATCACATCAGAATAATACCCCTTTCATACTCTGAAGATGGGTCAACTTTGGGTACCTAAAAACAAATCTTTGATTCAGAATGATGCATATGATGGGGTGCACAATATGCAACAAGTCATCCGCACCTCCACGAATGTTTTCTATCTCTCTGCACTTTGGGGGCGCGGTTCCAGTAGATGTGACACCATACTTTTAGCGGCATGATATCCCAAATCACAGGGGGTTATGACTAAAAAAAATCAACCCAACATAACCCAACAGCACTCCAGAGCACATCCCAAATTACTGTATATCTCAATACTACATGGTGGTCGGTAAAGAGCATCGTTCCCAAAATCATGTTTCTTGGCATTCTATGCCCCATTCTATGCCCCATTCTATGCCCCATTCTATACACCATAACATTGTGTGTAACATCGCACTTTTTTGTGGCGAAATGACGTTTTTCACATGTTTTGTCCCTATTGTTCCTTGGTTCCAATGTCTTTTTTGTCTTCAACATCCACAATGTTCGTTGCTAAGTCCACTATTCTGAAGTTGGTTATTGGTTTTAAGTCCCCATTGTTGAATTAACACCGGTTTCTGCTGCCTAAATCCTTAATTTGTTTTTATCCTAGTCATCCATTTCATGGTCAAATAGCCTTTAATTTGAACTCAAACCCTTGGATTTGCGATCCCATAACCACACAAAAACAACAAACATATTCCCCAAAAAATCCTTCCCCATGTTTTGGTTCATTTTCCAGTGGAAAATGAAGCAAAACATCATCGACTCAACGATTCGGACCGGGCGGCCGTCCATATCGAGATCTGCTTCCTTGAGCATCACGTCCAGATCTTCGGACTTGGTCGGACATCCCAGGGACGCCAACCTACGGCGGCGCTGATTCACCAAGAAAAAACATGGAAGATGTTGGGAGATTATTTGGGAAACTGAGATGGAGATCTATTTGGGAAACCTTTATTATGGGATAGTTTTGGGAAAGATATGGAAAGATGCCACATATATGGAAAAACATAGAAAAACGTAGGGGATTTTGCAAGGTGGACTCATGGTTCACAATATGGAGCCCGGATTTTGACAATATAACCAACCAGCAATCAGGGATTTGCATGGATTTGCCAACAATTCATGGGATAACTATATAATTAAACATGTAATTGGAAGATGTTTGATAGTCATTACCCTCTGGTATATTAACATAGACCCCGAGAATAGCTATTTTTAGAGGAAACTAATCTTCCAATCCCTATCTGCCAGGGTCTATGTTAATATACCAGAGGGTAATAGTCCCTATTCAAATACTGTGCTAAATTTTTGGGGTGTACTTCAAGGTGGTTGGGAAAATCGACCGACCGTTTTTTAACACCATGAGTTGGGATCGGATAGAACTTGATACACACCACTTATTATGGTATGAGCTAGGTTAAGCAACACCACCCCCCAAAAAAAGGATCGAACAACTACGGGCAATAGTTCCTGTATTGTAAGTATGCATGTTCAAAAAAACAGAAAACGATAATCGATCGACTGTGTTTGAGAGTGAGTTACCCTCTGGTAATCAAACATGGCAATGGAAAATCAACAATTGAGATAATTGTCCCATTAAAACCTTCATTTATAGGGGATTTCCAATTGCCACGTTTGATTAGGGGATAGACTTGTCTTTTTTGAGGATTTCTACAAGTCTTCAGTCCTCACAAAGGACTGCAGTCTTTATACGTGCACGCTGTAGACACCAGTTGCGGCATGGGAACCAACCAGCTCCTTCCTGATGGTTAGAGGGGCCAAACATCATCCCAAGCGCCAACTGAGGAGGTTGAAACATGGGTGAAACAAGGATTAATCACTTCAGGTTTGAGTCAAATAACATGATTCTGCGTGTCATCATAAAACAGGGCACCCATAAATCATCAGAAGTCCATTGGTTCATGATAATTGTTCCAAATGTTCCTTTTTCATCTTTTTCAACTAGCCATACCTAGCCATTTTTTGGAGCCTCCATCCCCCAAATTTTCCCCGCGCCGGTGCCGCCGCTAAGTGGCACATCCGCCAGCTCATCTTTGGTGATGAAGCCGTTCCCATCTTTGTCCCAGGTCTTGAAGGCTTGCAGAATCTTCCTGGGCCCAGGTTACTGTACGTGAATCCGAAGTGAAAGCAGCGTTCCAATGTTAGTGTGTTATATTATCTGATGTGGGAACTAAATGTAAACATATGTGCACATCACATTCCGGAAAAATGGTATCGAGATTTTTGAACTATATGGAATTGGCTCGTTGAAGTGGAGATCATGCCGAGGGATCAAGTCCAGCAAATCACCTCACAGCAAAACAATAACAATAGAAGAACTCTATTCAATTCAGTGGAAACGTGTGGAACCTGAGTCATGTCTTCAAATGCCCAATGCCATGGAAGATGGGTGATTTGACGTGATTTGATTTTCCGGTATCTATCCCAGATTTGATTTGGGGAAAAAAAACCTACCAATATAATAAGACCCATGTGTATCCAAGAAAGGTCTGTAGGTCTGTCTAAATTGATCGTCTTCATCTGGGCTCTACTTCAATTTTGGTTGCAACCCTTCGCGTTCTGAAACTTGCATAGATAATCAGAACATGGTAAACATATCTGGAAAATCCCAAAAGCAAGCCTCCGGTAATCTAACATGTCAATGTAGCTACGGACAATGACCCATTTACTTCGTTGATTTACCTATATGTTGAACATTGTTATTCTATGATTGTGTTATTTTCCAGCTCGCTATGTTTTTATCGATCGATAACTCAGATTAGCGGCCTGGAGGGAGGTCTGATCTAGCAATTCCTCCCATGGTACGTTTGAAAAAAAATCCGAAGCAACGGCCCCTCAGCCGGATCAGCCCAGCATCTCTTCCTTGTCCTTCCAATCCTTTGATCCTGTGATGGCTTGCTTGCACATCCTTGGTGATCCAGGATCCCCACCGCCCAGGTACTGCCATAAACCCATGGCTGGTGACGGTTGGAATCCCCACAAAAATGGTGAGTTTATGGATGTTTATGGCATTGGATTTCCATGGATTTCCCACATGAATCAATGTCCCACAGGGGAAGTCGACTCAGCAAATCCGAGTATCTTCTTGGTCTCCGCGTCGTAAAGCAACTTCTTCCCTTCCCCCATGGTGGCACAGACAGCGCAACGAGGAATCACTGGTGGTAGCTGGATACTGGCTGCGGCCGTTGATCTAAGATGACCCTACTTACACGAGAACAAGCTCAGGAGAATCTCCACCCATAGAATCCTCTGACTATCAATTTCCATCAATTTCCGTTGCCACAATCAATTCAGATAAATTTGGCAATCTTAATTCTATTCGAATTAGAACCCCATTGTTTTAATACTGGAAGATGACTGGAATGGGAGTCCCATCAGCCATGGGGTCCGCAATCTGGGGTGCAGGACACCCAACGCCATGGGGAAGACGAAGCATGCGGACTGCGATGCAAGCGCGGATGCCAGGAAGAGGCACCCTCTTCTAATCAAACATGGCAATAGACCATCCTATCTATATATATATATATATACTGTATATGTATAACACATGCTGTATTCATAAAAAGTGGATATTCATGGGAACACTCATCTATAAAGGTCTGTAAATATCTATATAGTGATAGGATGTTACAGGTGGATTTTCCACTATCATGTTTGATGACGGGAGAATACATGTTTTCTCCCTGTTCTGCGTAGGTAAAAATGCCGGAAGAACCTCACAATTTCTTTTAAACAAATATTATATATATATATGTATGGAGGCATTCCCGCATCAAAACCTGCAAACAAAGAACTGGTTCACGGCACTTTCCACATGCAAACTGCAATTCTGTCATGTAAGAATCTCCATGCCTGAGTCCCAGGATAGTTTCGATGCCACATGGCGAAAGGCCTTGGGTTCCCGTTCCGGCTAAGGCCCGGGGGTTACCGTTGAATCCACCTGTTCTATCCACCACCTGGTTAGGGCCGAAAACCCGACTGGTCCGCTTCGGAACATGATCCACATTCAGGGTGGGTTTTCCACCTCAAACTGTCAATTTACTCTGTGGAATAGGGTAGGGGACCCCCAAAGATGGGACCTTGATTCCCATACTAACCCCCATAAGAAATCCATGTCACCAAGCCACCTGCGGTCACCCGAATTTTCTCAGCCCTGGACACACAATTCAGCCCTCGACCTTATGGTAGGACCACGTGTTTCAGTGCGACAGGAAAGAGAAATTTGGCCACCCAAAGCAGGAGAAATGGATTTGCATCTTCTCTTCCCAGCAATCCTAATTCAGCATAATCCTACACCCCAAAGTGGTCCCAGTTGGGTTGAACCAATGACTCTGACAGTCACATCTTGGACACATCTGAGTCCCGCAGTCAACTGATCACCAAAAACATCAGGAAACCCCTTATATCCCCATACTGTATCAATGTAATACAAGCACTTCGACAATGAGTGCTCTCAAACATGTTGCAGGTTTTGGGGGGTATGAAATTACCAAACGCAATCCCTTCAAAACATATCAAATCCAACATTTTTTGCAATGCCGGCAAACCATCGATAGACCGTCCAAAACTTCAGCATGATCTTGGCACATAGAGATCCAGTATGCTTCAAAAATCATGCGAATCAATTTTAACCTTGGCTACTAGGTCACCAGCCAAGAAACAGTTTGACTTGAAGCCAAGAAACAATTTGACTTGAGCTGGGTATGAGGTACGAACTAGTTCACCGTTGCCTAGCTCAAAATAATATAACCAGCATCAATCATTGCCCTCCAATCATCACATGTGTCATTAATTGCTATTAAAACGCAGGAAGGGAACCACAGATCTACAGACATCTATACATAGTATCCATATTCTCCCTTTCTTCTTCCCATCAAAACTGACAAACTGAAAGGATTCCCACCGCGCCGAGACCGGGCCATCGCCGAGCAACACACTCCCGCGAACATAGCCAGGACCCAGCCCAGCACGATGGAGCTGGTGCTCGGAGAGCTGGCTGAGGCCTTCCGGCGACTGCACCACAGAGCTGGAGATTTCGAAGAAGCCAAGGGGTTCGAAGACAAGTTGCAGTTGGTTTTTACAACAAAAATAGTTGATGATAGTTGATGATAGTTGATGATAGTTGATGATAGTTGGTGATAGTTGATGATAGTTGATGATCGTTGGTGAGTTGATGTTGCCAAGTTTCGAGGTATTGTAGCCCAAACAGTATTCCAATGTGGACCTGTGAGGGGATCTAGGGTTGCCAAGAGTATGAACATTTCTTTGAAATACATTTTTACGGACCTCAGTTCATGGCACCCCTCTTCCCTCAAGCTTTTCCTAAAGTTCAACATACCATGGACTACAGCAGGTGCTGCTCAACGGGAGATGTTACAGCACTCTTCGCCAGAAACAAACATGCAACCCTAAAGCTGCGCGTTTTTGCTATACCCTCTGGTAAACTAACATAACTATGGAAAATCACCATTTTTATTGGGAAAATCCACTAATTATTTCAATGGCCATTTTCAATAGCTATGTTAGTTCACCATTGGTCCTATCAGACCCGCGGTTCTTTTCGGGTTCCGTATTGAATTTCAGGATGTCAACAGCCACTTCAGTTGGACATCGTCAACAGCCACTAGCCTTTACAAGTGATGCATACGGTGCAAGCAGCAATGACGTGGCCAGTGCTCAGTGGAAATTAAACAAATACAATACCGGAGCAAATATATATATATGTGTGTGTGTGTGTGTGTGTTCCATTCCGTAGTCCATGAGGTAGAGGTCTAGTCTACCTTCTAGACAACACATTGAAAAGGACAAAAATCGGGGCAACCATATACCCTCCAGTGTCATCCAACATGGCTGGAAAATCACCCATAAACCTCCACTGAGGCTCAGGCCGAGCTCATCACTTCCTGGATTGGAGTATCATGAACGAATTTGGGTCGATGTGCAAACAAAAACCGTGTAGGCTCAAATCTTAGGTTCCAGAAGTTCCTATTCATGTTAGGTTCCAGATGTGCCTATTCATGTTAGGTCACTACTACCTTCCGCTAGTCAAACAGGCAGGTGAGCGTGACTAGCAAAGTGTACCGCCTTCCCCGCGTGACACCCTGGGTGTCAACACATCTCCCATCGCGCACCGGAAGATTCACGGTCTGCAATGAGGGCCGACGTGGTGGAGGCCCTGGAAGCAGGTGATGCGAAATTCCCACAACTCATCAAATTGTGCCATTCCAAGTGGATTTACGGAGGAGTTATGGTGGATTCAACCAATCAAAATCAGACACCAGTTTGGTTCATAGTACCATCTTCAGTTGACGTGCCTAGATATCTCTGCTATTCTCTCTGATTGGTGGTTTCAAGCCGGGCCAACAAATAGTCGATAGAGACCAGGAAGCTGTTCTACAGTGGTGTTTCTAAGTTGATTGTCATTGTTAAGCCAGTTCAAATTCCTATAGTCTTCTTTAAGTGAATATTCCCATAACGACATTCACCACAATTAAAGTTAATGGGAAGCTATGAGTTGCCCATCCAAAGTCAAGTTGAACCAAAAAAAATCAGTTCCTATTGCCTATAGCTTTTCACAGTAAACACTGACAGTATTATGGACGCAAACCCACAAAGACAAAAAGAAACTATCGTAATTTACCCCCCTTGTTGTGGATATACGTATGTATTTACATACTATTTTATCGTATCTAATATCAAAAAACACCCTCTCAAAATTGACATGGAACGCCAAAACATCGGATCTGGAAGTCTTGACAATCTTTGGGTTCCATGTTCAATTTATTTCGTTGTATATACGTGGTCTCTTCCGTATCTGTAACAGTGTGGAATATAGTCCTGGCATATATTGTCAGAACACTACAAATACGTGGAAGAGCGGAAACGCGCTCCATCTTGGGTTTCAGCTATATAATCAATTATCACTATATACATGATGTTACCCAAAAAATGAACTTGTCAAACATTGAAGCTGAAAAACAAACATAAGGACTCAAGACTATGTGAGTAGTGTTTAAAGCACTGTCATTCCATCAAATTCATGGATTATGATAATTCCCAATATACAAAGGATTGGCTTTAACCCACAACAAAGGCATCAACCAACCGTCATTTATGACCTATATATATACATGTACGAGTATGTATTATACCCACAAGTTTGGTAGTTGAATATGTTCAAACCAATTATGCCATGATCCCCATTAAATGTCTAATCATGTCTAATCATCAACCAACAGGGATGTCTTGAGGCACTGCTCACATGGGGTAACATAACCAAGTATATCATCCCATTCATCATTCATCCACCTATCTGCTAGTTACCCTCTTGAAAACTTTTACATAGATGCGAAAAAACAACCATGAATTGAATGTAGATCATTTTCCAAATGGGAAACCGTGGGTTTGCATGGGTTTTCCTCTCTATGTTTACCCCAGGGTAACTTTCCATTTGCTTGTATGTTTACCCAAGGATAAATTATCATTAAATTACCATAAAATCACCATTAAATCCCACTACTTCCCAGTTTTCCATGTCTTGAGCTCCATAAAATATGTCACTTCGTCACCACTGCGGCGGTTTTCGCCAAACTGCGTCCTTCGACTTCGGCAGCCACGGGCGATTCCAATGGACGGCTCCCGGTCGGCCCATCACCTACACCGATGCGACGCTTTCGTGAGGGAAGAAAAGGCATGGAAGGGGGCTTAACTTGCCTTACCAGAAATGTGCAATCATAGATATATACAGTAATATGCATGTGTGTGTGTACATGTATATATGTATACAATATATATATATATATACACTACCTATTTTATTTACATCATATCTAAATTAAGTGCATATGTAGTATAGTATGGATGTGTATAATGTATCTTATCCGCCAATCGATCGTGCATTAGATGAAATCTGAACATTGGATGCTGGGACATGCAGGAAATTCCAACTGGTCTAGGCCGCCTTCACAGACCTATGCCCAAACGTGAAAACATTTGAAGCTAAAACAAAGAAGACCAAAAACATGTTTGAAGTCATCAATATGGGTTGTCTGAAAATGGTGTACCTCTGAATCCATGGGTTAATGATCATTATACCCATTAAATGGCTATGATTGGGCATATACCCTATTTGCAGACACATCCATATTGTGATACATCCCCACCCTCTTCCTTCATGTGGGCTAACAAAGCAGTTTCCAAAGGGATGGAATTGGTTCAATGGCTGCAGAAATAACCCTAGAGGTGTGTGGTTCGCTTCCATGAGAACTTTTGAGACTTGTGCTTCACCATGATTTTCCCTTTAAAATTTGTTCTGCGTTTCAGGGACAACAAATCCAGTTGCTTTCTTGAGACATCTTGAGACATCTTGAGACACTCAAAGACAAGTGGTTTGTAGCTCTACCCCCACAGAAAAAAATACATGAGTGTTTCAGATAGTGCATTGTGATATAGCGTTGTACCTCCCGATATATATAACATGTATATATATATATAAATAATATAGTGATGTAAACCGTAAACCATCAATATACTGTACTGGGATTTAATGGCAATAAGTATGGAACGGGCCAATTGGGACATGTTAGTTTGGGGATTTGGTTAAAATGACCCCATATTTGCTATTTCGGAAGTAATTTGTAAATCCCCTCGTTTGTTGAAAAGACGTGAAAAGACTTACTTGGGAAGCTTAGCTTTAGTACCCATTGCCTGATGGCTGGTTCATCTCACATCCCACATGTATACACCAATTTTAAGGTAAGTGAACTTTACTTATTATTGAAAAGAGAGGTTTTCCCTATGCTAGATTACCAGAGGGGATGAGCAATATATCCCCATATATCCGCATTAAATCCCCATGAAAATCGTGAAATCCTCATTGAATTCCCATTAAATCCCTATCTCTGTTGGTTGAATCCACCGTTTTTTGGACGTGTTCAGATCCACCCAGCCCTTGGGGAATCGCGCGATTCTCGCCTCCCAAGCACTCAACCAATGCATCGCTGGAGGGCTGAGGGGATGCTCCCCAGCTCCTCTCAGCACCAGCTGTGGTGAAGATGGGCCATGTATAGATGGTTTAGCACGGTTCAGCTGGAAACGAAACGGTGCTTTTCCATAGCTTCCTGTCTATTTATATATATATATATATAATTTAATATGAATTAATATGATGTGTGTGTGTGTGTACGTGCAGTATATGTAATAAATTGCCAGGAGGCAGTTAAGGATGTTACCAGCGACTGGTACAACCACTGGTAAAACTGGTCGATTTCACCAGCAGATTTCTTTCTCTCGCTTCACCTGTTGGGAGAACATTTCTGGGATGTCGCCAGGACTGGGAGATTGAGCTTCAGAAAAGGGAGACAAAGTCAATGGAGTTGAATCTCACTGGCAAAAACACCAGATGGGAAAAGGGATGTGGAACAAATCAACCATCTCCATGGTCGTACTGCCTGGCGTGAAAGCATCAAATCATCCGATTTTAATCCAATGACAACTCGAAAAATCACCATCGTGTGAACATACCAAAGGTGGGGCCCCCCAGTTTTCTGTTTGTTGGTTGATCATCCCCATGAACCATGGTTTGTCTCCCAGAAACCAGAGTTAGCCAATCTATGTGCGTCAACTTGGCTATCTAGAGGATCCCATCTTGTACAAACCATACATGGAAATGTCACATTTTGTATGGAAATCTCACATTTTGTATGAAAATCTAACATTTTGTATGGAAATCGTACATGAAGGAGTGAATTGTCCATTGGCAGCTTTCACCATTGGAGGACTGCTTGTGCAGCCTTGGTTAAATGCTTTTGCCGCCTGCGTCGCGAAGGCAAGGAGGCCTGTCTCGAAGGCAAGGAGGCCTGTCTTGATCAAACAATGGATGTTGATGTATGTTGATGGATGCTGGATGGTCCTGAATGGTAACTTGAGGAGAAAAAAAAAGGATATGAGTAGATGTCACAATTTGTTGGGTACGGCCATGAATATGGTGCTTCCGGATGTCAAACTATATAATTATATATATATATATATGTGTGTATATTAATGTGTGAGCAATATAAGTTAATCTGAGTCCATTGTTAATGGATGTTGATGGATGTTGACGGATGTTCATGGCTGTGACCTATTGGTGGGTACGGAAATTAATATGGCGTTCATGAATGGACATGTAGAATCATTAATATGTGAGCAAACTAAGGTATACTTATTTGAATCTGAATTATCTATCAGCGAATGTTGATTCACGTTGATGGATGTTAATGAGTGTTAACAGATGTTAATAGATGTCACCTTTTGGTGTATAAAGCCATTTATAGTGTGCTCATGGACTCATGGATTTTCACATATGTTGATGTGTTGGCAATATGAGTTAATCATAGTTAATCTGAGTTATCTACTAGCGGATGCCCGGATGTTGATGGATGTCGATGGATGTTTTCAACCGTTCATGCATTGATCTTCGAAGGTAGTTTTATGAGTACTGTAGGTACCGTAGGTGAATGGACGTTACTGGATGCTCGATTGATGTTCCATGGAAACTTTAGAGGAAACCATGGTAACCCATTGCCAAATATCACTGTGTTGGTCGTCAAATCTAGCAATGGGATAAGTATAATCAAGTGGCTATAGCTGCGGGAAAAATTGAACATTAACATGTTTAAACCCCAATTTGTGGCAAAACCCCGCAGAAGATGAGGATGATGAGGTATTCCAAACCATGAGAAGCAGCCAAAGGGTGCTGATCTCCAGTTTCAAGCCATCCGAAGTTGGGTTGCATCCTAAGTTGAGCATAGATATAACATGCTATAACGGACCGCTTCTGAATGGTAGGTCCTTTATCAATGTTGGATGGCGTGGAAAAACCAACGGTACAACGTGGCACCACCTCAGTTGGAAGATGGTTTTCAAAAAATATCCACTCGACTTTTCGCTGAGCTAAATATCGCCAGAAATGCGTTGCAGTACTGTATTTAAGGAAATCATATGTTCCTCATTAAGAAGGAAGTTTGGCGAGAATCCTGGTGTAGGATTCTCTGAACCCAAACATGAACATATCTGCCATGGTCATGCCATGAGTTATGGTCATCCACCCAAGAAACCTTATGATGCGAATAACCACTCCCCCATGCATGGGTGAAATCTAATCATATCCTATCCGTCCCCGTTGATATCACATCAAACCAAGCTTTATTGGCTAAATCCATTGGGTTTATGGCTGAAGTATACCGACTCACACCTCATCCTCGAAACCAAAACCGGACGGCAGCGATGCCTGCCGTTTGTCATGGCAGATTTTGAAGGACATCAATTAGGTTGAAAGTGAACAATTGCATAGAAATGGGCCAACACGGGCCAACCAACTTTGGATTTTTGAGGCATCATTGGACAGACTTCTTTTAGCAGCAGAGAAACGAGCTGTGCCCCAAGCTTGGCAAACCCAAAGTGCCATCAATTGCCGCAACAATTCTTGGCTGTGTCGGGTGCATTTTCCACAGATTTCAAATGTGTCACGTCATGTAGATCAATTGAGTGCACAGATTTCAAATGTGTCACGTCATGTAGATCAAATAATTAGGCTGCCACTGCAGTAAATGCACTGGTAAATCATCGTTTTCCCAATTAACAATGCCAGAAATCGGAGTAAGTCTGCCATTTCAGAACGAACTACATGCTGGTTATATATCCTATATCATCCCATAAGGTCCCCATAAAATTAACATCCTAAAATAGGGGTACCCCCAAATCATCCATTTTAATAGGATTTTCCATTATAAACCATCCATTTTTGGGTACCCCCATTTTAGGAAACCCCCATATCCCCTTTTATTTTGCACTTTCTTGCCTTCATTTTGACACTTCCCCCCACGGATCCTCGATTCCCCACCAGTCGCCTGCGATAGCCCTGATCGCCTGATTGAACATGACTGGGCCATCAGAACATCATGTCATGTTTTGCTGGAACAACATCATATAGAGTTTCAGGTGAAAAAAACATCCCAACATCGAAAAGTTTCGCAAACCCAGGAGAAGTCGGCATAAATCAGAGAAAATGGTGCTAACAGTATGGACATCTCCTCCCCAGAAGGGACGCCCATAATAAATAGAGGCTTCTTATTGGGTTGAACTTCCATGATGGGGGCCAATATGAAGCCGTTACTGACTGGCTTACCAGCCATGCCATGCCATGCCTCCGTTTCAGTCGAGAGCTGATGGCGCGCTGCAGGTCTCGGGTGAGGGGAAAAGGACTGATTCTGGGAGGTTTTGACCCAGAACATCGAGGGGTTCACTGTTTACCTTTTACGGCAATCCAACGTGGCAATGGGAAATCCCTCATTCATGTGTTTTACATATATATATATATAGTTATATATATATATATGCATATTGTATACATGCATCAAGTTTCCATCCATGCAATCGGATCAGTATTCAATTCACACTGATGATTTCGATCCGCGAATTGCACAGTGCTGAGCACCTCACCTGGCTGGTTGCCCGAGGACCTGGACGTGACTGAAAGGTCCCAATGGTGGCAGAAACCGAGTGGCAAAATGTGGGGAAATCCATGCTTAAATCCTGCTTAAATCATGGCTAAGCCATGGTTAGATCATCAGAATTCCATGGTTTTTGACAGTTTTGAATTGGCTTATTTGTTTCAAGAACATGTTGGGGGTAGAAACTGCATGTTTCAAAAATCTGTCAAACTGGGGCAAGCTAATAGATCCACATTTAAATTCTTCCTGTAAGATTATATGCATCGCCTAAGTGTGAGGGCATGTGAGCTGCCAAGCAAACGAATTAAAAGTGACTATGGCCTAGTAGCACAAAAGTGTTGAAAGCCAACATGCGATTTTCTAAAAGTGCGTCTATAACCCATGGAATATTGGAAACATGACCAAGGATTATGGGTTGTTTGCTACTTTTGCAAGTGAGAATTGGATGGGAAATCTGGGAAATCATGATGAATGGGGCCCCCTAAATAATGTTACTTGCAACAAAGAGCCAATAAAAAAGGATATCGGATAGACCACGGCTAAATACATGGGTAGTAACATGTAATAACCATATGGGATACCCCACCTGGATTTTTTAATGGAATACCCCACAGGTAAAAAAATGGATGGTCATGGACAGTCAACCACCCAGCACCAAAAGACATCCCAACTAGATACCTGATCTCCTCCAGATTGAGGAACAAATCCTCTGGATTTGTTGACTCTTCAATCACAAGCCTCGGTTGTGCGAGGCGGTGACGGCATGGACGGCAGTAGTGGGCCGTCAACAGACTGAACACCGTTCAAAATCTGGTTGAAATTGGTGAGAATTTCCGTTGAACATCATGAAAAAAGGGTATACCAACTCTATAAATGCCTATGGAAAAGATAGAAGAACTAATCAATAAGGAGTCAGGGTTCAAAGTTCAAGAACGAGGACCCACTGAACAACAAGTGTCTTGCATTGGATCTCTTCATTTGGGGGTATGTTAACATTAGGCTGTGCATGTCCCCCGTGATCTAAGTGCAAGGTTTTCATGTATTTATATATATTATATATATATAACCGCGAAAGACAAATGAAACATCAAGTAAAAATTATGACTATTTCGGCAGGATGTTTTTTTCTATCTATCTGTTTGGGGTATATGCTCATTCTAGGGGTGCGTTTCCACCGAAGGCAAGGCCACCAAAAACAGCATGCAAGCTAACTGTGGACAGCAACACGACGAAACAAAAGTTGCACCTCAAGACCAATTACCATGGAACCTCAAAACCAAGGTTCCAAACCATTACTTTGGTGGAGTTCTCTCCCTCTGTATGCATAATAATGTAATATATAATATGTATATACATATATATATACATTTGACATATATATACATATATATATATATATACATATATATATATATACATATATATATATACATATATATATATATACATATATATATATATACATATATATATATATATACCATTATATACCTAAATATGAGGCTTTAAAACCCTTTCTCTTCATGATGAGGTTCACAACCACCTCCCGTTTCCAGGTGGCCCAAACGTGATGGTTTCGGGATCGCAATGCTGGAAATCCTGGCGTGCTGTCCCTGGCTCTCCTCACGGCCATCTGGTGTCATACTGTATCTCAACAGCACAATGTGCTGTTGGGGTGATTTCAAACGTGGATGACATTAGTCTAGCTCCCCATCTATGGCTCAAACAATCAAACATCGACAATTCCATAGACCACTATATGTTAAACATTGTGAAATTATAGTATATAAAATCAAACCAAATCAACCTGAGACATCTTCCCATCCTCTGCGGTGACTTCCACCAGAGGATCTGAGAGCATCGACCTGGCAGAATGTTGACAGATAGCTCCAAAAAGGGATCAATGTGCACTGCATTTGACTCAAATCGCTGTGAGCATAAGCCAGAGGTCCAGAACCTTCAGCAAATTCTGGTCTCCTGAACTGATCAATTTTTTGTTTGATTTTAAAAATTCACGAGTTACTTCCGAATGTTTACGACCAAAACACAGCTGTACAGTGCCACCAATGGCCATTGACGGCACCCAAAACGCGCAGCCAACACATTGCTCGCGCTCGCTGCATCTGCTGGTCGCTGTTGGGACGCACCGTCCTGTCCCGCGTCCCAGCGACACATCTGGACACATTGCGTTTAGGAAACGAAAGGCTTCTGGGACTCAATGAATTGGTTGAAAGATGTATATGTTTTATGGAAATTTATGGAAAGTTTCCAGAAAATGGTGAGATTGTGACATTATAAATACCAGTAGTACCGCACAAGGCGGTGGCGGAAGTTTCAAAAATGGTAAACCTATAGGATCCCCTTGCCAGTTCACCCGCCCGACCTGGGCGCTCTAATTTTGTAGCAGACCCAGTGTATAATTTGGGGAGGCCCCTCAATGGCCATCTACAAAATTGAAGCCTTAGCACACACATACNCCCGACCTGGGCGCTCTAATTTTGTAGCAGACCCAGTGTATAATTTGGGGAGGCCCCTCAATGGCCATCTACAAAATTGAAGCCTTAGCACACACATACATAGTCAGCCCTATAAAATTAGAGCCTGCGAGTACCCCATCGATATCACAAAGTCCAAAAACACTACAAAATTAGANTTGAAGCCTTAGCACACACATACATAGTCAGCCCTATAAAATTAGAGCCTGCGAGTACCCCATCGATATCACAAAGTCCAAAAACACTACAAAATTAGAGCGCCCAGGTCATATGAAAAAGTGAATTAGCTTCATGTTGACCTCTATAAAATTGGGGCCAACCAAAATGGTGTGATCATGGCCATGTTTTTTAGCTAAAATTTGGTGTCCCAAGTCAATTTTGGACCCCCCCCTGCTTTCCCATCGATTATCTGGTTCCCAATTCTATCTCAATTTAAGTAGGGACCCAATTCTGTAGACCTGGGTGCCTAGACAGGACAACCTCCTCAGATGTAGCCGGGGTTGCAATTTTTTAGGGGCCAAAATTGCCTTCGACCTACAGGTTCCAATTTTGTAGGGATCAATCTCTTTGAGGACCTGGGTGCCTAGACAGGACAACCTCCTCAGATGTAGCTGGGGTTGCAATCTTATAGGGGCCAAAACTGCCTTCGACCTACAGGTTCCAATTTTGTAGGGATCAATCTCTTTGAGGACCTGGGTGCCTAGACAGGACAACCTCCTGGGATACCTAGGGGCTGCCATTTTAAAGGGCAGGACAACCTCCTGGGATGCACCTTGGGGTTGCAATTTTATAGGGGTCAAAATTGCCTTCGACCCAGGGGCTCCAATTTTGTAGAGTCAAAGCCCCCAGGTGACATAGGGTGTGTCTAAACACACCTGTGTCCTCTGTAAATCATGACACCAATGACCGAAATAAAATCACAACACCCAGGTTAGATAGCCCGGAAAGCACATTCAGGCAATATAAAATATATAATGCTTTATATGGGCACCCAAGTACCTTGATTCTACAGAGGGAATTCGAAGGGATATTTTTCAAATATTATCCAGATATTTCAATGTCCATGTTTTTTTTTTCACTTTTCTCTTCTCCACCATGCACATTGCGCATGCTTGTGCGCTCTGATGTNGCAACATGGCATGGTTTCATGAAACAACTTGGTCACCAAAGGGTTCCAATTTTGTAGCTACCTACACCATGAAATCCCAATTTTATAGCACCCTACAACGATGAATCTTGGGGGGTTCCAAGTTTGTAGTCGTTTGAAGCCTTGATACACTGCAAAATTGGCAAATGATCAAAACCATTTCAANATAGCACCCTACAACGATGAATCTTGGGGGGTTCCAAGTTTGTAGTCGTTTGAAGCCTTGATACACTGCAAAATTGGCAAATGATCAAAACCATTTCAAACCAACATATTTCCCTATAGAATTGGAGCCTCATATGAAATTGAAGCCCTGGATCACTAAATTTAGGCACCAAAAAAAATATAAAATTGGAACACCCTGGTTCTAGATAAAATTGGCGCCCACCAAAACAATGCAAAAAGGGCAGGGGAATTTGAGATAATATAATTGTTTTATCCGACACCGAGGTGTCCCAATTCTATAGGGGAAACTCGCCAGGGNCCACCAAAACAATGCAAAAAGGGCAGGGGAATTTGAGATAATATAATTGTTTTATCCGACACCGAGGTGTCCCAATTCTATAGGGGAAACTCGCCAGGGGATTGAATATCCATTTTCTATCATATTATATCAATATAATATATCATGATATTTTTCGAACTACGTGTGTGTTTTCCACATGCAGTGTGCATATCAATTCTATTCCATGGCACCGTTGCAGTGCAGCTCCAAGTTGCCATCAGCCTCTTTGGTTTCGTCCTTCTCTGCGTTCTCCGAGTTCTCCGTCTCCATCTTCTTCGCGCCATTCTCCGCGGGCGCCGGCGCTTCCGCCGTTTCCGCCTCCGCTGTTGCCGCCGGTGGCGCGTCCGCGGGCGCCGCTTCCGGTGCAGCGTCCGGCGCAGCGTCCGGGGCAGCGTCCGGGGCGTCCGGGGCCTCCGCTGCGTCCGCGTCCGGCGGCTGCCCGGCGCCCTCGGGGGAGGGCACCGTGCCGTTGGTCTTGGCCTGGCTGAGCTGCTGGGTATAGGTAGGTAGACGCACAACTTGAACAATCAACGGGACCACCAAGGGGTTGCAGTCTATTGCAGTATGACCAATTTGGATAACAACGAAAAAATGGTATAAGAATTGTTCGATCGAATCGTAGTCAACACATGTCAACACGCTTTCGCACCCAAATAAAGAGTAAACAGGTGATGATGAGGTTGTCATGTTTCAACCATCTTTGGATCTCAACAGCTGGTCACTGGATGGTGGTGGTTGGGTCATCCGGGCACCAAAAGTAGGCCGAAGAAATGTGTGCCCTCTACAGCACCCAAAATCCAAGTGCCAGAAACCGGATTATTCTCGACATTTCTAAACAAGTAATTACATGACCTACCCCGGAAATGCAATATGGAACAACAACGGTTAAAGATGGTTAAAACATATTGAATACAACGCTCGAAACTTCAATAGGAGACAATAGGAGATTCGATCTTGCAACCCCACTCGAATCCAGTTTCTATATTTCTTTGGACATCCAACACCCACACAGCATTCCACACAGCTCCCCAGTCCTTGGTCTCTTTAACTTCCTCAGGCTCCGGTGGGAGCTCCCGCTTTTCTCGCACAATTTCCTCCACCTCCTCCTCTTCCACCATCTGCGCGGAGTCAATGGTGAAGGTGCCGTGCCTCGGAAAAAAAACTGTGAGGAACGCTGCACCACGAAAGTTTCAGGTGAAACTGGTTGGTGCTGATATTTCCAATGTTCCACTTCGTTTAAAGGTTCCATGTTGGTCAACAGGGGTGTGTATTTCTAACCTTCCGGAGGTTAACCCCCTATCATCAACCATTTTCAGAGGTTTACCAACGAGGACCGCGCTTCGGAAATCTAAACTTAATATGATGTAGTAATTTTCATGAGCTGCACCATTTCGAAAAAAAAAACATGAGGTTTTCTAGCACTTCCAAGGCACAGTCAAGGTGCTGGGGTCAGAGATTTAACCCTCCAATCATCTCAAGTTAAATTCATTTTGGCTAATGACATCTCAAAATCAACCACATTTTTGCGTGAAGTTTTCTATTGGTCTCCCAAGACACGGGGTTATCATGGTTTATCCATATTTGGGACCATAGAATGGGGGTGTTCAATATATGAATACGTGGTAACACCCAATCATCTCTCGGGTTTACTAACGATCTGGGGGTCATTCTAGATCATCCCGGAGTGGGATATGATATTTGCCCATACTTTCCCAACAAAAAACTCAAAAAAAACATGTGGTTTTATGGCCTATGAAAAATGATGAACATCTCTCCGGACCGTACTGGACTGCGAAGGCTTCCGGCTTGGCCAAAATCCAATGTTGGTTGCTGAAATCCAGTCAATCCATAAATCCATGTTCGTTGGTGAAATCCCATTTGGTTATCTCCATTTTGCTTGGTGAAATCAATTTGAATCCATGTGTTGAAATCCATGTTATCCACAGTATACATCCATTTCACCCATGTTTCAAGTCCATTTTAACTTCAAGCAACCAACACAGGTGAATTTTACGATCCAATGTAAGATAATATGTATAGATGTATATACAATCTTATAAATCCAAAATCGACACCAACAGCTCCGTTTCGGCTTCCTTGCGGTTTCGGCAACGTGCCAAGGCGATCCAAGGTGCAGGGTCAACCGCGCCTTGACCTTCACCTTTTTCTTCTCCGTCTGCTGCGGCAGCTCCACCCGAAACTTCCCCAGGCTCCGCGGCGTCATCGGCAGCAGCGGCGCATCCTCGGTGAACTCCGCCGAGAGGTCGAAGGGCTCCTCGATCGTTTGGGAACATCTAGTAGAAAATGTAGAAACCACGGCTTTTCATGTGTTTTTGAGATATGTTTCAGGTTTTCATAGGTTTTCTAATTGATGCTCAGTGATTCTCATTGATTTTCCTGGGTGTTACTGCAATGAATTTTCATGGTGTTTTTTCCCATGATGAACAAGAAATGCTTTCTGTAGCACTCCGCCAAATCATGTTCTGGCGGTAGTTTAACCGGTCCTTCGACGATTTGCTTAGATAAACCGCCCATGGTCAACATATTCGTTAAACATGGTGAAAATGACGGAGAGCAAATGGGGTTGGTTTCATTTATCATGATTGGATTGGATAGATGCTTCATGGGACATTTCACCGATTTTCACCGACAATATAATATAAGGATCCGTCAACAAATTGAGACTTACCACTCATTTCTAGCAAGTTTCGAACATTATGGTAAACCACTGGGTATTGGGCTAATTGCCCCAGATTAGACAAACCCATATGGTATCCCACAAACAAATCAAAGCAAAAGCATACAGGAAAGCATGCTATGCCTTAGCAAAGGATGAATTTGACATGATTGGGGGATAAGATTGTAGAAGCATATTATAGAATTCCGTACTGGCATGTGCTGGCTGAATCCCTATACCACCATGATGGGGATCTTAAATCACTATATAAAATTCCCGTTGTCTTGCCCCCATTTTTTCGTTGAAAAATGTGGAAAACTATAGAGACCGGGCCCCGGCCCCGTGATGCGCGCCTTCCGGTAAAACGTGAGCATCTTCACGGTGTTCATCTGCGAGTTGGCTGGAAAGAGGACGGCCTGGCATGCTGGCGCCCGGAGAGTGAAAAAGGTCATGTTTGTCACTTATGTATGGTATAAGAGGTATAAGGCGATGATAGTTAGATGATGTTAGATGATGTTGGATGGGGTTATTTAGCATATCAATATGGATAATTATATATTGAAATTCCATGTGGCTTTTGATCAACGACACTAAGTTATAGCCCCATCAAACCAAACTAATAAGTATAAGCAGCATTCTTCACAGTAAACCCCAGTTGTCCAACTTAGCTAGTATCGGGCACGACCTTGCATGGTTCTATGGGTTACATCTCCACAGTAATCCTGCAGACTCCTTGGCGGAATGCCGTGCATCTGTTCATTTTGGAGTCCAAAAATGAGCCAGACTATGTTGGGAAAGGATTGCCAAGGAAAGTAATCTTGCGTACATTACATCCCCACATAAACACGAAACCTGGAATCCAGCAAAATTCCATGACATGTCAACAAAAACACACAAACACAACAATCTTTAAATAACTTTCAACCCCATTCCACCCCTCGCACTTGCATGGGGTTGGGATTTCTGATCGATCTCGACTCGACCGGCCCAAAATGCCCCCAAGCACATGGGCACCAGACCCACTGACATCCCATCATATCCCATCGACTTTTAACGAAGTGGGAAGGGCCAACTCCAATCAAACATTCTGAAGGGTCTCCGAACCGATACGTGGCATGAGGGAGAGAGAAAAAAAAACAACTAGTATATAGATTCGGAAGAATTACCCTCCGGTAATTAAACGTGGCAATGGAAATCTCCCGTTTATAGATGAGTGCACCATTAAAACCTCCATTTAGTTCAGGGATTTCTCATTGCCTTGTTTGAGGATCGGTGGGTGGCATCTTGGGCTTACAAAGATTCATATCGGTTCAAAACCAACAGCATACAGCTCGACACAGCCGAACGCAGCACCCATATAGTGAAATGGACGCAAAGCGAATCGCACATGTGTATTCTATATTCCGCCTGTTCTCCCAACTATCCTCCGTAATCAAACGTGGAAAATTGAACATCCTCCATTTATAGATGAATTTTCCAGGTGAATCTTCATTTTTAAATAGGGGATAGATTTTCCACTGCCACGTTTGATCACCAAGGGGCAGTATAGATTTGCATGTAACATCCACACATCATCCAACACAAAAAAATCCCATAAGATCCCGACTACCATTATATTCAACAAATCATCCCATCATGCCACAAAGCACCCAAATAGAGCACCCATTCACTATAAATCAGCACAGTACCCATCACAAATCGGAGCTGTCCGGTTGCAACTTTATGAGGATTTAACTTGACAACCCCCCCTTCCAAGACAGGTGACACCATCAATGTCCTGTCCTACAATTATAGCTGGTTAATAACGGTTAACAAGCCATTGTAATCATGGTTGTTTGTTAATTTTCCCTTGCCCTCCAATCCACTAGATATCATGGAAAAATCCACCATTTAGATCATCTCTAAATGGGAAACAACCGTGGATTTTGAGAGCTATCTGTCTAGGCTATCTCAGTTTATTGCAAAGTTATTCCCACTCATAACCTCATAGTTGTCTGTTAAATCATAGTTGAATCCTTATTAAACGCCAGAAAATTCCATAATTACAGCTCTATGAAATCCCCTGAAGTCCCGTGAAACTCTCATATTCCTTGTCATATTTACCCCAGTGATGGTTGTATATGGTTGTATTTGCTTGTATATGGCTGCCTTCTTGGCAGTCCCTTGCCTTCTTTTCACCGTTCTCTTCCTGCTCTGAATTCTCCGCTCCATCCATGGGTGGAGCATCACCTCCCAGACCCAGCCAACTGATGGAGACGCCGAAGGGGGACACATCCTGGTGGAGCTGGTGGGGAGTGGAGATGGATCATCCTCTAAGCTTTGTTTCAAGAGATGTGGATTTCACCAAAACTCAAAACAGGGGGGTTAGAAACCAAAGGACACATGGGACTATACAGAAATTACTCAAGTAGTCACACAAGACAACTGAGTGGCTGATTTATTGTCAGATTCCAGTTTGTTCTCAATTTTTGTTTCCAGAGTATATTGGAAGATGTGCGACTTATATTCAATGGAACCAGAATTCCTTCCATTCAACGGATCCTGAACTTTGCACCTCCATCTGCTTCCAAACCCAGATCCCCACTGACTGACTGCTGAAACAATCAACAGCCCCTGTAATTTCCATGAAATATGTTCAAACAGTTCACAACCACCATCCTGTCAAGAGAGAGCAACAAAAAGTCTCGCAAAATCTCATCTGTTTGGTGGTTTCTCGCCCCCTGAAAAGATGCGGAAGTTACTTGGGATCATCATGCCATGTTTTTCTGGGTGTAAAATGTTCAAAATAAATCACCCCACCAAGCAGTTCTATCTGCAGTCCTTGACGTCGAAGTCTCGGACCTTGTACAAAGGTGACAGGATGGCAGCTTGTAAGGCGCATCCTCTTGCCACACTCTCCTGTCCGATCACAGCACACAAATTCCCAAACCAAAGGGGCCTCGAAAGGAATAGATCCAATAATAAGCCAGAGCTGGTTGATCAATACTAAGCCAGAGCTGGTTGGTTCAATTTTCAATTATATGAGAAGGGTGGGCTTACTTGAAATTGCTGGAATTTGAACATGTGGTCATTTTACATCATTTACACTGGGAATAGGATTTTCGTCAGCACCCGCTAAAAAGGCACCCACTCAAAAGTCACTAAAAAATAGAAAGTAAAATCCTCGTGAAATAGTGGTAAGATACGATATGTTTCATGATGTTTCTGTATGTTTCTATTTTTTTGGGGGGGTGGTACTACAGTCTACTGTAGCCATCCCAAACGATCCATTTCTGTTCACGGGCAACTCACTAGTCCGTCATATTGCTTTAATGACAAGATATGACAGCCATACATGACGTTGACGTCCAATGTGGTAAATCCAGATCATGAATTCAAATTCCGTTGTGCAAGATTTACAAAAGCTCCAAACATTAAAATGGGGTACATATGGGTCCATGTATGACCATGTTTAACCCCAAGCAGGGGTTTCAATCTTTAGTCTCGATTCAATTTTAGATGTTACCAGTATTCCCCACAGATATTTCAGAGAGTCCTAGCTGCATGGATCCTAGCATTCGATGGCCACCCAGCAGGTGCCTCCTGGTTCATGGTGGTGGAGAGACCCTTCCCGCCGAAGGCTTCAGAACAGAGTCGCTTCACCCAAGGCACGCGAGAACCACCTGGAAACCGCAGGGGTTACGCGCCAAGGAACCCCCCCAAAAAAACAGACCATTTACCAACGGTTTTGACAATAAGGCTTGAAAATGGTTTAAAGGGTTTATGGATAGGGTTTATTAACCACCAATAGCCAATAGCTACTATTTAACCAATTACTGGTTGTGAATCCCTGGCTCCTCTCACAGAGCACAAGCTGAGAATGTTTTGAACACAAGAGCTGCCGATTCCGGTGGCAACTCATTCATTCACCTGTCCCAACCTGTCCGACACGTAACTGCAATCATGGCCCCCCCAAATGCCACTACTATAGTGTCAAAATATGTCAAAATGTTGTAAGAATGGTGGTAGGCAGTAGGATCATCGAATTCCTGCTGAAACCAAGGTTTCGACATTTACAGTAAATCACCCTCAAAAATTCGTGGTGCCTCCAGTGCTCACTATTTTCCCACTCTGCTACTAGAAATCATGGCCCATCCATGTCCACCATCTCCACGGCAACAGCCCCAGCCCATGAGGGCCTCCTACGATCTCCACAGAATCGATCTGATCCAGCGGCACTTCGGATTTCTTGATGGCGCTTTGGAGCACAGCCCTGCAGCGTTCCATCAGCGGTGCACACTTTTTCTCAAACTCCTCGTGGCTCCGGGCGAAGGGAGCTGGCTTCATGGCTACATGGTGGGAATTGCCTAAAAATGTTGCTGATTTCCCTGGGTTTAGCATGTTTAGCACAATTGCTGTTGGCTACAATACAGCAGTTTTCTTTTTTTGTTAGGTTATGGTTAGGTTTTGTTTTTCTAATGGCTGCTCTAAGCCATGTCACGCCCCCCCAACTCCATCAAAACTCAGTTCCATCCTCGCGGCCAATCTGGCTGTGAAAGTCTTCATCCTCCATCAGACATTCGACGCTCATGTTGGCTTCACTATTGGCACTGAGCACCTTCTTGCCTTATCGCTGGTGGACTGGATATAGACAAAAACGGTTGACCCTCCCAAACAAAATTTGCAATTGGGTTGCATCGGCCAAACTTTCCCATTTTTGAGGTGAGACCAAGTCCAAACCAATCTTTCAATGGTAGTTTCAATGATGCTTTTATGATTTTTCAGGTCTGGATTGAACAAAAAAAACAAAAAGAGAGAGAGAGAGAGAGCGAAAAAAAAAAAAAAAAAACACCACCCAGTCACACTTCGTGACGGCATCTTCTAATTTGAAGGCCGACTTCTTGTTGGTGAGGGGGTCGCTGCCCACCTCCAAGGGTGAAACTTTGGCGGTATTTGTGCTGCTGCATTTTGTTTTACAATGACGGGTCAGTGGACGCGTTATTGCAGCTAGAAATTGTAATGTATCAAAACACATACCTTATTATACCTTAGATTCAATAAGAACGTTGGGTATACACATGGTGCGGCTGTGGAATCTTCGGACGCGAAGATTGTACGCACTCTTGACTCGTACCAAAACTTTCACTTACTTGGACAGGAGGGCAATGGATTTTTGGGGAAAACTTCCCCATGCATCTAATTACTCTACAGTCGCATGTCGACACAGCCACAAGGCAGAATTTGGCATATCATGCACAGTAGTGGAAATGATGTCCAAACAACTTGCTAGTATCATCATCCAGTACCAAAATAGGAACTAATTTCATACTTCCAGCTTAGCGACCAAAGGGCACACGATAGAAACCAAGCATGAATCCTCAAAAATGCATGCCACAAGGACTGACTGAGTCAGTTTCTCAGGGATGTGACCTCATTCAAGTTGTCTCTTAAATTTCAGATGTATATAACTTAACAAGTGTCATTTGGATCAAATCTCTGCTGGCTATATACATGTTGTCTTCTGGTTTGCCAACTCCCCACCGGGGTTTTTCACTTATTTGACTTCCAATCTCTCAGCACACAGACTTATCTGAAAAAAGGGTACGCATTTGATGTTTTTCCCGAATGCGTAGCAAAGGGTTCTCGTTTTACCTTGGGGGTCTGGGGGTTGGACTGTGTTCGTTTCATGTGGTTTCTGCGTCCGTTTTGGCGCGGACCGCCGTGTCTATGGGGGAAGCCACAAAGGTGAGCATGTTTTCGACGTTTCAAACGTGTCGAAGTATCGTTTCGTGNTGGCGCGGACCGCCGTGTCTATGGGGGAAGCCACAAAGGTGAGCATGTTTTCGACGTTTCAAACGTGTCGAAGTATCGTTTCGTGTGGCAGGCGTGGCACTTTGTGACATGCCAACGTTTTCCATNTCGAAGTATCGTTTCGTGTGGCAGGTGTGGCACTTTGTGACATGCCAACATGTTCCATGACGTGACGAAAGTCGTTCCGTGTGGCAGGCGCAATACTTTCGCGTCGTTTTGAAAAGCTGCGTTTC
>BGPT01003239.1:26841-48845 GCA_003297045.1 Symbiodinium sp. clade C Y103 | reverse complement strand
CACTGCGGGGAACCAATGGCTGCTACCCCGTCCTCCTGCTCGCCGCCCCAGGGCCAACACCCCTGGGGTCGGCGGCAAGGGGGCGGCAGCCCTTAAATATGGTCATATATGGTTATATATGGTTATATATGGTTCTATATGGTTCTATATGGTTGTATATGGTTATATATGGTTATATATGGTTATATATGGTTATATATGGTTATATACTATTATATATGGTTATATATTGTTATATATGGTTATATACTATTATATATTGTTATATATTGTTATATATATGGTTATATACTATTATATATGGTTATATATTGTTATATATGGTTATATACTATTATATATGGTTATATAATTGTTATATATGGTTATATACACGGACTGACGAATTTCTCCAAGCCATGGGACCCTGCTGAAAAAGCATGGGCTTGACTTCGATTGAGAAGGTTCACACACGTGGCCCACTAGCCAACAAACTGGCTAAGCTCCCTTGCTGACTTGCCGCCTCCCGTCCAAGAACCTACCCGCGAAGTGATTCGCTCAATCATGGGAATATTTGCGCTGTAATGTACGGATCAAACAAACGAACGAAGGCACGAAAGCCCTGGGTGTGGAAGCATTGGTGCCAAACAAATGTTAAAAAAAGGTCCTAAGGTGGGGCAACCTGCTGCAACTTGACCTGTCCTGATTTCAGCTCAAACACCAGACCAAGAAAAGCCGCAGAAATGCCGCTGAAAAGAACCAAACAGAAGCGAAACAAACAAAGTAACATTCACACTGAAGAGAGAGGGCAGGCTGCGTGCAAAAGCCTCTGAACGGGAAACAATGCGAGATGTACATCCATCAAATGGAGCCATCTCAGAACAAAGATGGCAAGGGTCATCTTCGATTATCTTAACATGCTTGCAATATCCTGCGATATCCTGCGATCTGGTCAGAGTCAACAAGTTTTGTGGTTTTGACTTTGGGGAGGATTCTTGGGCTCCCCGGCTCAGGGGTCACCAAGTTGGCCGGCTCCGTGGAGGTTCGGGTTCGAAACAGCTGTGCTCGTCGAGCAAGCATCTCAAGCAGGTTCACTGCCTGGCAGGAGGCACATGAAAGATCATGAAAGTATCTCATTGAGCTGCAATGAGCTACACAGTGGCAAAAACATCAAAAGCTGTAGAGCGCTGTAGCAAATGGTCTTTCGTATCTTTTCATATCTTTTCATCGCCCCGGGGTTTTTTCATTACCCCGAAGGATTGGGATCTGCAGGAGGTGCAAATCTGTCTTCGTAGCGTTGGAAGTGCTGCAAAGCGGGAAAACTGTGAGAAACAAAATGTCAATGAACTGTTATTGGCGCCTGCTGGTCAATGACTTTGACCGTGTTGTACCTAGCATTTACAAACGGTTTTTTAACTGTTCAATCCCTGTTGACCCCTAATTTAATAATCAAACGGCAAGCTAATTGCTAAAAGGCTCTGCGTTGCATTTTCAGCAAAGCAAGCAAAATGGGTCATAAGAGTGTGACTGTATGTACTAGCGACAAAAAAATGATAAAAAACTTGTGTTTGGTGTGTAGAGCAAGTCGACGGAGACAGCTTTAGACATCTCCTCCTTGCGTAATTCATGCTGTTTTCATTCATGCGCGCATACCTGCTCTGGGCTGACGGAGGCGCCCCCACACACACACAGTGATGTGGTCACTG
Source organism: Symbiodinium sp. clade C Y103 (assembly GCA_003297045.1). Classification (NCBI taxonomy): domain Eukaryota; class Dinophyceae; order Suessiales; family Symbiodiniaceae; genus Cladocopium; species Cladocopium sp. clade C. Next base: position 47,160 of record BGPT01003239.1, on the reverse strand, counting down.
CGCCGTGAAAATCATGTCTCGATCCGAATGCTTCGCAAACACCACGAATCGCAACATATCGCAAGCGATCAGAAATCATGACATTGACAATCCCTAGAAACATACTAGACACGCTGAGCAATGAAATCCTTAAACAGAACTCATTGCAGTTTGCTGGGCCACCATCCCGCCGATAAAGCCAGCAAAATGACTCCGATCATAGTCTTGATTCAAATGCTCTCCATGATCTTCCCTTTGCGTCATCTGCGTTGGTTCCAGCCAAATATCTGGCACGAGATCCAGCTGCAATGGTGTTTGCCGTGTGGCGCGAATCTTCTCCATAGCTTGTATCACATCGTCAAATTGCGACGTGGACGTATCCTCGGAGGTGCTGCCCATGGATCTCTGTACCCAGACATGAGCTGGGGGGAATGGAAAGTGCTTTGACACCTTCTAGATGTGCACACACATTATGGCTACCCATGTCTACACAATGCTACTACTAGTACAATAGATTCAAACCATTTGCAGCTTCAAGTAGCGTCAGACTGGCTCCGCAAAACTGCTTGCCGGTAAGCCCTTTTCAGTTCAGCATTGGAGCATTGCGGATCCACGCCAAGTATCGAGTATGCCTGCCACGTCTGCAAACTACAGTGCCGCTACCACCTACCAGTCCATAACTGTCAATGGCCCAGCACCCTGATTGACAAAGGTGATTGTCAGTTTCCAATTCTTTTGAAGACTTGGAAAAAACTACGTCCAGGCACCAGTTCATGCGAGCAACTCTGGCTCAAAACAGAAACCCAAAGAGGCCACAATTTTTGGGCGTTGCAATTTCGAACCATGCCCGCATCAGGGGGTAGGGGACAAGACTACAAAGGCGCGCCTCCAACATGGACGGCCTCGTACGATCTCAAAGGCAATGCTTTAGGACATTAGAACAATCTAGAAGGAACAAGGTAGCATGAATATTCAAAGGAGTTGCGGAAAGTGAACATTCCTAGTAGCTCAATGATCATTGTGTCCAAATGGCATGCCCCTGAAAGCAATGATCAAGAGCCATCAAAATAGCCACATGATTTGATTAGCGGGCCAATCTTTCAAACCTGATAATGTTTAGTCATGTCTATCCAAATTCGGGGCGTGCGTCATACTTACATAACTTTGACTCGTACCCATTTCCCGCCCGCACTGCATTTGGGGTGTAATCAACAGATAGTGTCAAAGTTCGCAGACTCAACTGCAAACCGGCAACAAAAACCAGCAATTGTGTTTTTCCTTCGTTCTTCGTGCAGCGCTCGGTCAGGAACTGAGGCCCTTTCTCCAGCGGCACCAATTGAACGGAGGAACGTCCTTACTTCACACAACTCTGGGCTAGGAAAACAAATTTCCAGTGTCAGTGACTAATACTTAGCTACAGCACAATAGTAATGCCAAAGCGGGAGAGCCTCAAAGCAAATTATCTACAATGAAGCTGAAAAAGTTGCCAGACATCAAGCGCTTGAATGTTCTCCTATGCCAAGTCCAAAGTCTGTAATTAGATTGCGCTCATCCCTTATCTACGCGGCACAAACATACTGACGCTTCGCCGTATCTAGAAAAACACCAACCCAAAACCAAACCATCAAAAACCCGGAAAATGAAAACAACTGAAAACAGTGGATGGCTTCAGCGCACGTGGATATTGCAAAACAAAAACGACATGGAAAAATGCACATGCGGAGATGGATACGCCAACACTCGTTCGCGCCAATCTTTTTCCTGGTTTTGCTTCTCATTGGCCTGGGGCCGAATTTCTTTCAACTAAGGTGACCAAGGAGGGGATGCTTGCTGAAAGGACATGTCCATTCTGGCAGCACTCCGTTGTTGCGAAGTTCTGGGATTTGTTTTCCAGCTGGACTTCTATTTTCAACCCCCGATACTTGTCTTGGGAATTTCGGGTGGGGTTTTACAGGGTGGGACAGAAATTGCCCATGGCAAAGTTTCGGACTAACCCGCCCGCCACTCCCTTAAACAAGGATGGCCGCACGAACATAAAATCATAGCAATTCAGAGTGGACAACGGACATGTCTTTGACATTCATGACTGTCACATTTCAAGCAGATTTGGTTTGACAGTTTCAGATTTCAAACCTTTGAAATTAAGCATTTTGGGTTTCCAACTTTAAACGTTAAAGTGCCTCAACCGAAACACGTTGGGTTGGACCACTTTTAAGATTTGGATTTTGATTTGGGCGTTGAATAGTTTTTGGATTTTTTTTTGGGCAAGGTTTTGTTTTTTTTTGGTTTCTGCTCTGGTACCATTTGCCTTGTATTTGCAACAGTTTGGAACTTGAACCGGTCATTTTGCATGGTATTTGCTGCATTTTGGTATGCTCACCGTCCATTTTGCATGGTATTTGCTACATTCTGGCATGTTTGCCTTCCATTTTGAATGGTCTTTGCTGCATTTTGGCACTTGAACCTTTCATTTTGCATGATATTTGCACATGTTGGTACTTGCAAGGTTAATGTGGGTTTCTTTTAGGGCTTCATTTAGGGTTTCTTTAAGGTTTCTTTAGGGTTTCATTTAGGGTTTCATTAAAGGTGTCATTTATTGCATCTTTAGGGTTTCTTAGGGTTTCATTTATCATACCTTTGGGGTTTCTGTATGGTTTAAATAGGGTGTCACTTAGGGTTTCTTTCAGGGTGTTGGCGTGTGTCTAGGCTTTAAGTCTGCCATTTTGCATGGTATTTGCTGCATTTTGGCACTTGAACCTCTTATTTTACATGATATTTGCTACATGTTTGTACTTCAAACGTTCATGTGGGTTTCTTTAGGGTTTCATTTAGGGTTTCTTTAGGGTTTCTATAGGGTTTCTTTAGGGTTTATTTAGGGTGTCATTTATTGTATCTTTAGGGTATGTAGGATTTCATTTATTGTATCTTTAGGGTTTATTTAGGGTTTCATTTAGGGTTTTTTAAGCTTTCATTTAAGGGTTCCTTAGGGTTGCATTTAAGGTTTCATTTGGGGTTGCATTTAGGGTGTTTTAGGGTATTTTTAGGTCCGGGTTTCGTTTAAGGTTCTTATCAGTATTTCTTATCAGGATTTCTTATCAGGGTTTCTTTATATAGGGTTTATTCAAGGTTTCATTTAGGGTTTCATTTAGGGTTTCTTTAGGGTTTATTTAGGGTTTCATTCAAGGTTTCATTTAGGGTTTCATTTAGGGTTTCTTTAGGGTTTATTTAGGGTTTCATTCTAGGTTTCATTTAGGGTTTCATTTAGGGTTTCTTTAGGGTTTATTTAGGGTTTCATTTGGGATGTCATTTATTGTATCTTTAGGGTTTCTTTAGGGTTTATTTAGGGTTTCATTTGGGATGTCATTTATTGTATCTTTAGGGTTTCTTTAGGGTTTCATTTATTGTATTTTTAGGTTTTCTTTAGGTTTCATGTGCTGTATCAATCTTTAGCGTTTCTTTAAAGTTTTATTTGGGGGCTACTTAGGGTTGCATTGAGGTTTCAAAGCAGAGAAGCAGAAAAGAAAAAAACGCAGAAGCAGAGAAGCAGAGAAGCAGAAAAGCAGGAAAAGCAGGAAAAGCAAAAAGCGGACAAGCAAAGAAGCAGAAAAACAGAGAAGCAGGAAAAGCAAAAAGCGGAAAAGCAAAGAAGCAGGAAAAACAGAAAAGCACAAAGGCCAAAAAGCAAAGAAGCAGAAAAGCAGAGAAGCANAAGCAAAGAAGCAGGAAAAACAGAAAAGCACAAAGGCCAAAAAGCAAAGAAGCAGAAAAGCAGAGAAGCAGAAAAGCACAAAAGCAGAAAAGCAGAGAAACATAAAAGCAAAGAAGCAGAAAAGCACAAAAGCAGAGAAGCGGAGAACCAGGAGACCCAAAAAAAAAACCAAAACCTGTCCCAAAAAAAATCAAAAGATAAATGACCCTCCTTTTGATTTTGGTTTTTGGGTGTTTCGGTTTGGTGTTGTTTGGCAATGGTTTGTTGCTTGCCTACGCGTACTAGGGATAGAAGTAGACGCATAGAATTGCAGACGTACTAGCTAGGGCTAGTCCTGTTTGGACGGTTAGAGAGAAAGTATTGTCACAGCAAGCGGAAATTTCCTTATCCTATACCAAGTCCAAAGTCTGTAGTTAGATTGCGCTCATCCCTTAACTACGCGTCACAAACACAACCACGCTTCGCCATATCTAGAAAAAAACACCAACCCAAACCAAACCATCAAAAACCCGGAAAATGAAAACACCTGAAAACAGTGGATGGCTTCAGCGCACGTGGTTGATATTGCAAAACAAAAACGACATGGAAAAATGCACATGCGGAGATGGATACGCCAACACTCGTTCACGCCAATCTTTTTCCTGGTTTTGCTTCTCATTGGCCTGGCGCCGAATTTCTTCCAACTAAGGTGACCAAGGAGGGGATGCTTGTTGAAAGGGCATGTCCATTCTGGCAGCATTCCGTTGTTGCGAAGTTCTGGGATTTGTTTTCCAGCCGGACTGCTATATTCAACCCAATTCAAACTCAGGCCAGCTAAGAAAATTGTTTAACGAGCTCCTCTGGGTGTTGGAACTCCGTGGCACGTTCAAGCTCAAGTATCTGGCATTTCTCGATGGACCATCGGACATGTTCGAACTGCTAGGGGCTCGTTCTATCCAGCTGTATGATGGTGACACAGCCTCCATGGCGTAAAACTCTCTCACAAGCGCTCTCATACAGGGGCTAGGGCTCAAACCTTTGATGGTGCAAAAACGCGCAGCATCATTGGCAACCCACCAAACTGAACGGCGGTTGCACAGAAGATCCTTCAATTGCCACCGCAAAAGGACCATCACATACAGCTCGATTTGACAATCAAATGGTCGCCCACCAACACCTTCCACTTCCACTTGTCCAACAACACTTTGGGTGTGGAGCCACAGCAAACACAGCGCCAGCCAGAGGCAACGTCAACTATCACCGCTCCAATGCCTGCAAACCCGTTTTCCCAACATCCGTCAATAGACACGAGGACCGGTCGTTTGTCAAATCCAACACTGACTTGCCGGGGCTTTGCAGACCGAAGCATGTAAATAGCAGCATAGCATATTCACAGAAAGAGGAAATTTCAGACACCCTTTCCGAGACTGGCCATTGCTAAGAGCCATGACCTCCGCGCAGCTGCAGAAACCACAAGCATATCGCATCAAGCCATGAACCACCTGCCCTTGGTGCTTCGTCATGTGGCCATCGCGACTTATCTGCTGCAGCAGCTCGACAAGTCTGTCAACTCTGCCAAGTTTGTTCTCCAGCGTGAAGGTTCCAGCACAAATCTCACTGAGATCCAAAGAGCAACCCAAAACCTGAAAGGGATAGTTGAAGGGGATGCTTTCGATCCTGTCTCTGCATGTCGCCATCCCCTGAAAATGAGGAGGAAGTTGTTTGGCCCCCTCAAGAGCCGGTTGCCCAGCTTTAGCAGTGACAATGTGATACTATTCAGGCACCAAAGGCCGGCGCTTTTTCGACTGTTTGCCCAGCGAAGTTATGGCCTTGTCATGCAGCCTCAGAGTGGCCAAGCAGAAAAATACCAAGCACTCAGTTACCCGCTGTGCCAACAAAGCTGGATAGTGAGCCTCTGAAGAGGCGTCGAAAACCCATGATCCAGCTTGCCAGCGTACCCCCCAAGGTTCATGGGGGTGATCATTGTTGCACGTCGCATTCAAGGCTTTGTAAGCACGCGTGAAATGGGACCATTTCTCGGAGTGTTCACGAGCGTGTTCATGAGCGTGTTCACGAACCAGCTTTTGATCAACACAGCCCACGACCAGCTATTTGCAGGATTCTCCCAAGCTGATGACGATTCCATGTTGGTCACACCATAGAATGATTTCCACAGTCAGTTTGCATAAGTGCAGGCAATGTCAGCGGGAATTTGGCTGAGCGCGAGGGTGGTGGCCAAGGCGCTCCGGCAAGCCTGAGCGCTTTCGGAATGGGCAACTCGCGTGCCCGGCTGCTGGTGCCACGCGGCAGCCCCAAATGCACCGCTTTCAAACCGGGAGCCTTCAAAATATCCCACAAACTGTGGTTGCCACTGCTTGGTGTCAAACCCAAGGTTGCAATAGGCGCCACCGGTCGCACCACTTCGTGGTCAATGCTGATGACTCGCAGCCCTGCTTGAATGGCCGCTCTAGAAAAGGCTCCCCGCCCTGCAAAAAGTTCAACAAAGAGGGGAGGTGAACTGCATGAAACTGGCATTGCACTGTCTTCTGTAGGTGAACCATGTGAAACTGAAGCCGCGCTGCACTCCTGTAGCACTCTTTCTTGTAGCACTTGTGGTACCCACGTGCGCATCGCTTCCCAGCAGGCCCCTTGAACTTACACTTTGCATATTTGCAATGCAAAGCACAAATGTCCGTTGTCATCATCATGCGATGTACATCCATCAGGTACATGAAGCTTGGGATTTGCGGTGGTCTTCCCCACCACCTGTTCCCGTGGGTTTCTCAACCTTCTGCACCTTCTCTAGCCGACTACCAGATGATGCCGGCGCGTCATGGCTTTTGTTGGCAGGCAATGGCAATGGCATGAGATACTGCAAAACTTCACTCGGCGCCTTCAATGATCCAATTGTTCCATCAAGTGGCTTGGCCTGGTCCGCACCCCTTCGCAAGCTGCCCATGGTGCGATGAGACGCCAAAGTAAACAGCTGTTGAACACAGTCCAAAATCTGCTGAAGTGAAATCTAAGAGAAGCCCCTAGGTTGCTCCCTCAAGAGCTTAGAAAAGAGAAACTGCACCCATCCTTCAACGACATCGAAACTTGCGAGCCCGGCCAAGTCCATTGCCAAATTCCTTCGCTGCCACGCTACCCTGTTGGATCCTTTCGGATAGCACTGACTTCCTGGGCACGACTGCAACACTGCTCAGGCTTAATGTAAGAAAGGATGCCTGCCTCGCACATCTCCACAAGAAGATGGTTCAATGGGATGGCCTCCGGCGTAAACACCAAACCGCCCAACCTTCTCCCCTGATCCTTCTGCCGGGCCACTCGCTCAGCTGTAGCCAATTTTTTCGTAGCCACTGCAGGGTCAGGCGAAGCCTTTACTCTCTGACGTACGTGCAACTGCCAGATAGAGGTTCTTGATGCTGGGACAGCAACGTCTCTGCGCCAATCTGATGTGGCGGACGCAGTTCGGTCAAATTTGAAAATGCAATGACAACTTGCCATTGTTTCAATTCTGGCATCAGTTTCTCAACAGCCGCTTATGTTCTTTTTTTCCACAGCGGCGCATGCAAGTATATGCTAGGCTTTCCTACTTTGGAATGTCCTAAAGTCCTAAGGCACTGGCGGCAGCTTGCCAGGTGCTCTCGGCTAACCACTTTGGAGCATGGCCGGAAATTGGATGAGGCGGCCCGTCCACAAAGCAGAATGTCATCTTCATTGACAACATGCACAAGGGCTGAAATGTTGCGTGCCAGTAAACCAGATTCTGGAACCCCCGAAAATGACGCAACAGCGAAACACAGCGGGCATCTTGGTCCACATCTGCGTGCAAATCATCGTGCTTACCCTCCACGGAAGCTATGCTTGAATCTGAATCTGAAATTTCAGCTACACCTCCATTGTCTTCAGTCCCACCTGGTTGGGATTCATCTGCACCGTCCGCCATCTGCACCACCCGGTCAATTGCTGACTTGCCCGGCCAATTTTCTCCAGAACGGATCAACCGAAACGTGTTGAGCACCTTGGAATCTCAATTCGTGAAACTTTTTCTGGAATAGCACAGCACGTTCTTCATGCTAGGATCCAAATGGTGCCCCAGCAATCTGCGTTCCGTTGGGTTGAACGAAATTCTGACACATCTACCTGCCCATGTCAAAAGCGTTGTCTTGCACGAGCGTGAACCTATCATCTCAGGCTGAAACGAAGCCGCCCCTTCCAAAAACTCACGCAGCCACACTGTTGCTTCCGATGCACTCATAGGATCTAATAGGGGTATCCAACCAGCAAGCTTGCTTCTCCGAAAAACTGAGGAAAACAAGGTGAGCAAAGACCAAGCCTTCTTCCTGCCTTGCAGACATCCAGAGCATAGACCAGTCTTCTGTTGCAATTCCCGTGCCTATTGCCACGTGAAGAAGGAACATTGTTTTGGCCTCTGCTGACATTGCTGTTGTGGAAGACAAAGCATCTGCATGAACCAGTGATTCACCGTGACCTGATTCAATGGATGCTGACGTTAACCTTTGTGCATCCTCCCATCTGCAGCAAGCATGAATGCAAAAGAGAAGCTGACCAGTGATGCATTGTAACACAGCTCCAGAAGTCCGCATTGCAGCCTCCAACGTGCGCACCTGCTCCACGGTCAGGGGCATCTTCTGCTGCAAGGGGTTCTTTGACAAATACGTTACAGTACATATCCCTTGCAACCCCACGGCGCCTCCCTGAGATAACACCTGAAAGGTCAACAATCATGAACTTGGCAGCCGAATCCAAAAAATGCAAGGCTTCTATGACATGCTGTGCAGCACCAGACCCTGGCTCATGCACTTTGCAAAGCGCCGCATAGAGTTGAGGTTCTGACAGCCGCAACGGATACAACTGCCCTGCTTCCCTCAAAAATCTGGCAAGCTTCCACAGTGATGAGGCACGCTTCTGCAAGGTTGAAGAAGCTTTCAGTCTAAAGCAGTCCCGGAAGATTGGTCTATGTCATCATGCAGTGTGCCATGTTCCAAGCGACCCTTCAAACTTGTGCCCAGTTGTGTACTCAAAGGATCCTGCAAAATGAGGTCGCGAAATTCCAAAAGAGCACGTCTCCGGATATCTTCGTCCAAAGGCCCTCGTCTAGAATTTAAGTCTGTTTGGAACCACTGGCGGGTACGCGCCAAGAGCCGTGCTGGTTGGCCTCAACTTGACAACCTGAGAGTCCCAAACATCTTGAGCACCAATGCAAGCTGTGGCAACGTTTGTCAAAAGAAGCCAGAACTGTCCCATGCCACTTATCACTAGATCTGAACGCTGATCCCTCAAGTTCCCATGGAAGTGTGTCCAAGCTATGCCTGGCCCTCTTGACTTCAGCTTCCAACGCCACCTTCCTCCATGAACATGAAGGTCCACGGTTGTGAGGATCCATAACTTGAAGACTGGAAACGTGCTATCCTTCTACACCCTCTAGCTTTGGCAAACTCAATGACTCTGCATGTTGACTGCTAGCACATGTGTCAACGGCTTGTTCACGAATTTCCCAAGCATCGACAACTGCACTAACATCACAAGAACCGACAGCGCCATCACCAAAAAGCGACTGCTCACCATATGGCATGTCTACTGGTGCACTGACTTCCAAAGGCGGCTCCGACCTCTCCGGCGTAGCTAAATCGGCTGGTTGCCATCTCTCTATCAAATCCTTGAACAAACGCTGTCCCAGTACAGGCTGCTCACAATCCAGATCCATGTCACTGTAATTCAGGAGTTGATAAGGATTCAAACTGCAGAAATAAAGCCAGCAATCCAACCCACAGTGGAGAAAACCAAGAATCGAAACACAGCGGAAGGTTGTGGCTGTTTCTGCAAGACCCGAAAGAGGCACTTTCCATGATGAACCGGTGTACCTCTCCTTTTGATAACACCCATGATACCGCAGAAACTGTCCATGGCAAAGTTTCGGACTATAGCCCGCCCACCGCTCCCTTAAACAAGGATGGCCACACGAACATAAAATCAAATTCAGCATGGACAACTGAAATGTCTTTGACATCTATGACTGTCACATTTCAAGCAGATTTGGTTTGACACTTTCAGCTTTCAAACCTTTGAAATTAAGCATTTCGGGTTTCCAACTTTAAACGTTGAAGTGCCTCAACCGAAACACGCTGGGTTGGAGCACTTTGAAGATTTGGATCTTGATTTTGGTTTTGGGTGTTTCGGTTTGGTGTTGTTTGGCGATGGTTTATTGTTTGCCTACACGTACTAGGGATAGAAGTAGACGCATAGAATTGCAGACCGTACTAGCTAGGGCTAGTCCTGTTTGGACGGTTAGAGAGAAAGTATTGTCAGCAAGCTGAAATTTCCAAATCATCATGCTGAGTGGACCCTATTGAAGGCGAACATGGAACTGCCACTGGAAACAGGTTGTCCACTGTCCTGACTCACTGCGATATGGTTATCAAGGCACAATTTCTCCGCTGTGTTGAACCAATCTGATATGCTGCTCCGCTCATTTTTGGAGCATGGAGGCGACTATCCAACCTTATGTCCCCCAGCCAGGAACCAGTTTCTCTTACGAATAGCAATGTCTACTTGAAAATCAGCAGACGACTAAAATTGTGAATAGTGAAATTATTGAAATATATTGCATACAAATCATTGTAAAAAAAGTAGCATCTAATCTGCCCTGTTGAATCTTTTGATCGGTTTTCTGCCCATCCTCCCATAGATTCCACCTTCTTCGCTTCGAGGAGCTTCTGCTTTTGGAGCTCTTAGAGCTACGACTCTTGCAGCGCTTTGCGGGAGGAAAATCAGTGGAAAGATGTTGGAAGCAAACAGCAGCCTCAGATCTGGATTCGTGACGGCCACATTCTCAGCCCAGGGAAACAAATCCCAGTAGCTCAACAAGAAAAGCACTGCACGGAGCCTCTCGCATTCTAGGTTCTTTAGCTTCTAATCACTCACGCAGGCAACTTCTCACTTCCTAGTCATTGATTGGAGACTTGGTATCTTGGAGATGAGTGTGGATAAAAGTAGGTTGGGAGCACCGGCAAAGTATCTTGGCAAAGCTTCTAGTGGGAAGGCCTTTTACGCAGATCCTCTTGGCTTCAGAGGCAGCTATGCCAAGGCACCACTTCGCGGCCACCCAAGCTGCCGGCAAAACCACTGCATCCGGCTGCAGCGGCTATAGCTACACCGCTGAAGCCGCTCAGAAGTGTGGCAGCAGCCATGGCCTAAGAGCCCGGCACAAGGGTGCATAGTGCTACACACAGCAAGCTACACCAAACCCATCCAAACCCGGTGTAGTTGCATGTAGTTGCAATATCTCAAAGATTCTCAGCATATCTCATGTTATCTCATATTTTCAAACTCTCATTTTCATTTTCCCTCGCCTTCCAATCTGATTTGATAAACGCATCTCAGCTGCGCAAACCACTCCCCCAGCAGCACTACCAGAAACTTCCACTGCCCGGCTCAAAGCCAGCGGGCCGGTTGTCTGATTCTGAAGCCAAGCATAGCCCTGCATTTGCAAATCTTGAATACAATCGAAGCTGCTAAAATTGGGTGGAAGTCTGATGGACACTGCAAAACCGTAAACATATCCTTGCATTTCAACCTAGACATGCTTCTTCCCAACCTTGTCTGCAAAAACTCCATAACTCATGGATCAAAGCTCTGCACACGGACGCAGTAAGCAAAATTTGGGGTGCTGTACCCCCTCGCCTCCCACCTCTTTGCCGACCTTCCCTCCCTCTCAATTGCCCATAGCATCAATTTGCTGGCAAAGAAAAACACGAAAAACATAATGTTGCAAAAATATGATCTCAATTTACTTTGCAAAACCTTCTGATCTCTCCCTCTCTTTGAGGCTCTTCTGCAGCTTTGTCTTCCATGGTGGTTCTGGTTGTAACATGGGAGCGAAAGCAAATGCTTTTCATTAGCAGGGGCCAACCAAAAGTTTTCCTGCCATCATTGCCGCCATCATAGGTCCATCATAGCCAAAAGTTAATGTGCCTAAGGCTACTGAATCTGCATAGAACCTCAGCACCAAAATACTTGTTTGCCACTGCAAGCCGGGTTGAATACAGCCGCCTGTTGACGAAACAAACATGAACGCACCATTCCATGAATTAGCCATCGCAACGAATCTTAGGTAACGAAACGCTACGAAAGACACGACTTGGACACGACCCATCTCTCTGCCACGCTGCCTGGGCTGACCATTCCCGAATCAGTCCATAGCCTAGATGAAACCCAACAGTCACATTCAGTTTGTGCTCTGAGCAGCATGAAGGTTTTCTCGAAGAAACTTCTCAAGACATTTTAAGCTTGAAGTCTCGACATGCTAATTAAGATGCAGGCCGACGAATATTGCCTCACACGTATTCACACGTGACAAAATGACACGTCCTCTTTGCAAAGTCGGATGGCAGCCAAACCTGCTTGAGACATGCCAGACATTGCAAAACTATGTCTGCAAACCAAAGCACGGTTGGGGCAACTGGTCCCAGAAGGAGAGCCATTCCGCCTCCTATGCGCGTTTGTATGCTCATTACATTCGAAACCCACCCTGGTTCTGCCAACCCTGGCTTCACCTGCGCTTTCCAATGCTTTCTGCATGCTGCTCTATGGTTTTCTATGCTCTCTACACTGTTTCTGCACAAGTCTACACTCATGTGGCACTCATGACACCTCAGTGTGATGACCCGCGCATGCTTTGTTACACTTTGTCTCACTGAGGTGCAAGGTCTCCATCTCCTGCGGCTCCCACAGCTGCTCCGCGAGCTGCTGCAGATGCCAGGTTCGCAGTTTGAGCGGCTGCTGAGCCTGAAAGATCTGGCGGCAGTTGGAGAAATAAACACTTAACTTCTCTATACAGTTGTATGACATAATATAATTCTAAATGTGTATATATATATATATATATATATTCACATCTTAACTTCCACAAACTGAAGAAACTTCACACATGGCGCACGGTTTCTGATCCCTGTGGCTGTCTGTATCACCCCTCACCTCTTTTCTGGGCCAAGCTCAATTGCATAGCCTGAGGCAAATCGGGCGAGAACATGAGAAAATGCATGAGACATCCCGAAAAGCGACATGTGACATGTCACTGCAAGGACCAGGACGGCTACAATAGTCGGCTAGCCGCCTATCCACCCACCCCCCAGGGTATGAGCCTCCACTGCAACAGTTGACACCACACCAAAGATGGCACCCTGGTGCATGCTCATGCCAAGGGAAAGGCTCGCTGGCACTCCAGCCAACCTGGAGTGCTGCGGAGCAGTGTTCTCTTCAGCCCCAGATAAAGGCCCCAAACGCTTCCTTGACGCGTCTTCCCCGCTACTTCCTGGTACCCTGCATGATCCTGCATGGAGGTCGGTTCCCAAAGAAAGCACGTACCACGATCAGAAACTGAAGTCCAACACACAATGCAGCTGTAGCTCTACCACCCTCAGCAGGATTAGGCTGTTTTGAGGGACGCCATCATTTCGCACGTTAGAATGTTTCACGCTGCACCAATGATGCAAGGGCAAACAATTTTTACATTTCACCCCACTTCTTTTTGTGTAGCATCCCAAATGTGCAGTGTGTGTGTGTATGTTTGCATGGTGAAGACATTCGTACCAGTATCCCAACCGCTCCTCCAGATCCACAAACCAACCGTGGGCGAATTGCACCAGGAAGGGACAACATAGGAAGGACCACACACGAAACGCTGCCAAACGCATGTGGGACAGCTGCACCGTTGCTCTCTAGGTTTGCAATATTTCTTTTTTGGCACCACACTCCCGCAAGTTTCCTTCCCACCCTTCTTTACAGAGTCACTCCCCAATTTGTGGCTCGGTTTCCGAGAATCTGTCCACGAAGGTGACACAGCAGGGGCATTCTTCATGAAAGGAGTTCAGTCGTGTGTTGATCAGTTGTTTGCTTGTTCAGGGACAAAATTACACCACGGTAGATCCCAAACAGAGGTTGGATACAAAAAAAATTGGGGGAACACAGTCAAACACATGAGGCAGACAAAGCAACCAAAAAAGTAACAAAAAGAGAGAACAAGTAGAAAAGGAAGAAGACAAGACAGAACAAAAGAAGGAAATGAAGAAGAAAATGACGCAGGAGATGAAGAAGGAAATTAAACGAAATTTGCAAAGAAAAAGAAGGGATCAAGAAGGAAGACAGGAGGGGAGACAGGAAGGGAACCAGGAAGGGAGACATAAAGGGAGACAAGAAGAGAGGCAAGGCCTCGGGAGGGGGACACAGCATCCAACAGAAGCAAAAACGGAAACAAGAGGGAAACACCAAGGGAGAAAAGCAGGGCGACAAGAAGGGAGACAAGGAAGAAAAGGCATCAGGAAGGCAGACACAGCGTCCTATAAAGGGAAACAAGAAGGAAGAGAAGACGAGGGGCAAGGCCTCAGAAAATAGACGCAGCAGCCAACCAAGGGAAATAAGAAGGGGAAACAAAAAGAGAGACTTGAAGGGGGACAAGTAGGGAGACAGGAAGGGAGACAAATGAGACAAGGCCTCAAGGAGGACACAGCTTCTAACAAGGGAAACAAAAAATGGAAACAAGAAGGGAGACAAGAAGTGAAAGGAGAAACAAGCTGGGAGACCGAAGCAAAAAGGAAGACAAGCAGGGAGACAAGCTGGGAGACAAGGGAAGCCAGGCCTCGGGAAGGCGGACACAGCATCCAACAAAGGGAAACAAGAATGTAAACAAGGAGACAAAGCTGGGAGACAGGAAACAAAAAGGAAGACAAATGGGAAGACAAGCTGGGAAACAAGCTGAGAGACAAGGAAGATAAGGCCTCGGCAAAAAACAAGGAAGACAAGGCCTCGGCGAGGGGGAGACGAGTTGGGAGACAAGGGAGACAAAGCCTCCGGAATGCCGGCACAGCACCCAAAAAAGGGAAACAAATTAAAGGACCGGAGAACCCCACATGTCAACTTGTTCCAATAGGTAGCAGCAGAAAGCTGGAGTTGGTTTCGGAAAAGCGGAACATGAAAGGCGATGTCTGCAAAAGCGGTGGGTGCAAAAGCTGTGATGTGCGTGTGTGTGTGTGTGTGTGTAACCTCTGAACAGAGGTAAAACTTCTCTCCGATGCTTGCTTTCATGTTGATTGTTCATTTTATATGTTTTCAGCAGGGGGATGGAGTNCTCCATCCAACGAAGACGCATCTGTTGCACAGTGAAATGGATTCTGGACGCAGAATCCACGTACCTGCAGAATCAATGTTTTTCTTCCGTCATGGCATGAGGCTAAGCCAAGAACCCCTCAACGCTTCATTTCGTTTTCCTGCACTGTTACCGCAATCTGCTGGACAATGACTTGATCCTCGATGTTTTTCATTTTTGTNTAAACCGCCCGACGCTTCGACTTGACAGCGGAATTACAATTTAGCAATGGTAATTCGTTTAAGTAAAGTGAAACAGTCGTTCACCTTTCATGGTCTCACCAGTCGGTCGAGTGAGTGTTGAACAGCTGCCCGCAGTGTGGGACTNTGGTAATTCGTTTAAGTAAAGTGAAACAGTCGTTCACCTTTCATGGTCTCACCAGTCGGTCGAGTGAGTGTTGAACAGCTGCCCGCAGTGTGGGACTCACCTTTTAGCCTCATCATTTCGCCACCGCCGTTGAGTCTGTCGAACCTTGTTGAAACAGCTGCCCGCTGTGTGGGACTCATCCATTTCCTTTCAGAGAGCGGGTGCAGAAACCTCCTTTTTCCAGCTTTGCTCAAGAGACAGACGGTCAGCTTTTGCACCATGCTTCAGGCAACAGGCCATGCTTGCAGGTATGGTAATTTCTTGCTTTTTATGGTTATCTGGTGAGGTCAGTTGTGCACGTAATTCATTTTGACTACTTCAGCCGTCAACGGCACGATTGTGTGCAACTACTAAATGACAGTCGAGGGCCTTTGAGCCTTATCACGAATGCGCATGATTGTACTAGAGTGCATCTTGGATTGTTTGTGTTGTGGGTTTTACTACTTGACATTTCACTCCCGCTCCGTATCATCGCTCATCATGTTTCCTTGGATGCAACGATTCTGGAATCAGCCTGGAACTACGTCACAACCTATGTCTCCGGGACCTTCCAACTTTATGTCTGGTTCTGCATCATTTACTCCTCCATCACCGATGACCACTACTCCGCCATTTATGGATCCCATGATGCAGACTTCAGGGTATCCTGTGATGAATGCTGTGCCCCAGATGTCGCCGACAGGTTTCCCCATGTCCAGTCCTGTACAAGGTGGATACGGCACGGAGAACTTCCTCCGGGAACAGATTTTGGCCGATCGTCAACAGGCCCAATCGCGTGAATCTCAGTATCAAGCTCAGCTCAACCTTTTGTTACAACAACAACAGAATATTTTATCTCACTTGCCATTCCATACACAGCCTCCTACTTCGTCCACTTCTTTGCCACAAGTTTCTGAGCCCCTTCCCACCTCTCAACAATCTGCCACACCTGCTCCTGCAGTCACCTCACCTCCTGCCCCTCCACCTTTGGATCCAGCTGAGGTTGCCTCTCAGATTCTTTCTGCTTGCAAGGAGTCGATGCGTCAACAGCCAACTGTCCCTGAACCAACTCCACCTTCGTCTCAACCTCCTCCTCCAACTCAGGATCCACTACCCACTCCTTGCCCTATTGCCCCTCCATCACGTCCTCCACTTCCTCGTGCTCACCGTTCTACTCCTTCTGTCCCATCTCCACGGTCTCCAGTGCGACCACGGTATGCTGAGGCCAAGAGATCTGTCCCCCGTTGCCGTTCCCCTCCTCGACGTCGCCCTCGTTCACCTTCTCGTCGTCGTCGCACACGCTCTCACCGGTCACGACCTCGTCACACAAAACCACGCTCTCCCTCCAACGTCCGTTCACCTCTCAAGCTCCACTCCCGTTCACCACGTCGCCCTCCTGTTCAACTACGAGAAGCCAACGTTCCCACCTGGTCATCTACTACTACACCTTCAGGATGGATCGATTATTCCCAATGGAAGGGCTCCGACCAGTCTCACAAAGCCACCTGGTCCACCTCGTGGTCCACCGATTGGCAAGATTCGAAGTGGCAGCCACCCTCCACCGACTGGCAAGACTCCAAATGGGGGTCTCAGCCCTCCTCCTGGCGTTCTCATGACCCTCCCAAAGTGCCGTCTCTGGACAATCGCCCTTCTGGCACTTCTTCCCCTCCTCGCACAGCCTTCTCTGATCGACGTCGACCTCAGCGTCGTCGCCAAGCATCGCCTCCTCGCTCCTCCTCAGTTCAAGACCTTCCTCCAGGCCATGTGTCTCTTGTTGACCCCACTTTGAAGGATGAGGAATGGCGTCAAACAGTCAAGAAGTGCTTGGATGATCCGACAAGAACCAAAGCGGCAAACGAGATCGCAGTTCACGAACGACCACAACTTGCCACCACCATCGACGTCCGAGCTCGTGACTCCTTCATTGCTCAGATGCGTCACATCGGCCCGGAAATTCCACCCACTCGTCTCCAATCCCTCATCCACGTACTTGCAGCCTCTCATTTATTATCAGAGGTGGACTTCAACCGTGTGGAAGTCTTGATCTTACCAAATACTTCCCAACGGGCCATGATGGTTCGACTGTCCCACATTCCCCGCTTCAGGGAGAAACCGCTTTTCTTGAACCAAGCCAGCAACAGCTATGCCATGCTCCACGGCACCAACCTTATTGGCGCCAAGAACTGCTTGGCCGAAGCCTTGGTTCGTCCGGCTGATTGGAGCTTTGACGACAACCTCAGCAAGTGTGAGCAACCGACCTATGGATGCTTTGCTATGGGCCAATGTGTGACCAGCAGGTCCGACGACATCCCCAATGCAACGTTGGTCGATCTCCTGGACAGAGCTACCCTCAAGGGAAAGGGTCAACAGGAAATATTACTTGCTCTTCAGTACAAAGGAGCCAAGGAGCACTTGGCCTTGAGAGCTGGGGGCAACGACTGGGCACAGCTTCAATGCGCCCTGAAGGGCGTCGTCACGACTTCTGAGAAGTACACGGTGGCGAGAAGTGAACATTGCACGATCCGAAGCCTTATTGTGGTGTGGCCAGACTTATCCTTTATTGAAAAAGGTCCAAGCCGGTCCGCAACTTATCCAACTGGCACTGCTAAGGACCTCTCTAAGGAATCTGTTGAGGACCAACAACACGATCGTGCCCCTGATGACGTGGAACATCTGCGCTCTTGGAGCCGTCGAGGCGGTAATGAATATGATGATGATGATACGTGAGGACCGTAGTGAATGTCTTCCTTGTACCATAGTTTCTAGAGTGTGACTCTGGACATCTTCCTCTGGAAAAGACGTTGATTCGCTGCACGGCTGCAAGAACCCCCAAGCTCCAATTTCTAATGATTTTCACCTTGCCTGTTGTGCTGGGTTCTTTTTCGTTGTCCTTGTTTCTTTCGTTTTCTTCCTGTTTTTTGGTTTTCTTTTTCGTCCGTGGCATGGGGCTAAGCCGAGAACCCCTGGTCCTGCTATTTTGGCATGACCTTTTTCCGTGATACTCAGTGCTCGCGTTGTTGCCCTGTTGTGAAGTCTCCGCCTCGATCCCACCATCATGGCTTCTCATGATCGTTCTCGATCTCCTCGAGCTGAACGTGTCCTCCCGGGCTTTCCTACGTGGCGCGGCCCTATGGGATCTTCGATTCGCGCAATTCCTCCCAGGCCTGAACCTCAGAGACCACCGATGTTTCGACCTGCGTGGTCACCTACGCCTGGACCTTACCATGTGCCTGGACCTTACAATCGTCCCTTGGGTACTTCTTCTCCGAACATTCCTGCCCCTCCTCGCAGCTGGCACCCGGGTCCTCCTTGCCCTTTTCCACCGACCCCTTGCTCGCCCACTCAATGCTTCCCTCCGTCGCAATCCATCCCGGCCACTCAACCTATTCCGCCAACACAACTTCTCAGTCCCCCCACTCCCAATCAGTCTCATTCTCCACCACCCAATGGCACTCCTTCTTCCTGTCCCTCGCAACGTGGCTCCACTCCACCATCTCGACCTCCAGCGTCGGCCTCTCCTACAACTGATGAGGTTCGAGTTTATGGCTTTGATGCCAACCAGTTTTGGCAAAGTGACACAACGCACCACGATTGCAACAAGGTCAATGGCCTGACTCTTCCTCGGACCATTCGGTCCTCAGCCTTCACTTCACGGTTGGACATTGAAGGGTGTGATCCGTTGGCCTTACCTGTGGCGGCCTTGCTATATCAACAAGCCGACAACTTTTGGCTCCGCAAATTGGCTCATGGCCGCGAACTTTATTTGATTCCGACTGGAGACATTCTGTGGTGTTTGGCGCCGAATTATTGTCTCAGCTTCGGAACCGTGGCATCGACATGGACCGGATTTGTCAATGCAAAGCTCGACTTGATGGACAGACGCTGGACAAGATCAACAACACCAAGTACGCGGCTAAGGTCGTCGCAGAATATATCCAACAATGGGCTCCGATGAAAGCCACCGATCCTTCGTCCCAACACACGATTACCCAGCTACAACAGCAAGTGGCAGAGCTCAAACAACGCCTGGGTGATTCTTCTGATCCTGCTCCACCTGAAACGTCAGCCCCTCCTCCATCCACGTCCTCATCCTCAGCCCCTCCTCCTTCCACACCCATCGCCCGTGCACTTCAGGGCAATGCAGCCACCCCACCTCCAGCCTTTGAACCTTCTTCTCTACTGGTTGCCCCAGTCAACCCCAATCAGTGGCTCCAGGACCATCCCATCTCGACCTTGGCAAATCGCACCTACAAGCAGTGGCTTCATGATCTGGACCTCACTCCGTCTCAACGTTCTACGGTGGAAAGAAACCTGACTAAAGTGGACGATTGGTGGCAGTCCCAGCCGGACTCAGCACTTGACACCGTCCAACGCACTGCTCTCATGATGGGCATCCCCGTGTCGATCCTCAAGGGCAATTTCAACGACACCAATTTGGTCAAGGTCCTGACTGTGGCGGTGACGATGAGCTGTTGACTAGGACCACAACTACGTCGCAAGCTTAAGCACAAACACCTTCAATCGCTACTTCATCTTCTTCATTCTATGATCNACTAGGACCACAACTACGTCGCAAGCTTAAGCACAAACACCTTCAATCGCTACTTCATCTTCTTCATTCTATGATCTTGGTGCTCTTACTTCTGACTCCCTTTTCCACTTCTTCTTCGATCATGCTCTTTTATGCTTTTCGCATCACCCAAACTCGTCTTATGCTCCTTATGATTGTTCATGGCCTCAATCCCAACTCCAAGCTAAAAGCTATTTTGGAAGCCTGCGCCAGTCTTCGGTATTTGTGGTCCCCTCACCTGTCAGACCACGCTTTCTTCATGCAGGATTTTTTCCAGCCCAATTCGGTGTACATACGCTTCACCCATATACAGAATCTGCAACCCAAATTCTACATTGGCTCCTCCATCAATGGAGTCATGTCTCGGGAANCCATATACAGAATCTGCAACCCAAATTCTACATTGGCTCCTCCATCAATGGAGTCATGTCTCGGGAACACTCTCGTTTCCGAAAGTTTCTCCAACTGGGCAACGACCGCTTGGTCCAAGCGGAACTTTCTTTGCGTTACTGGCACGAACAGAACAGTCTGTTCACTTGGGCTCCACTCCCAATCTTTTTGCGCCGTCCT